>LXFE01000468.1:0-25834 GCA_001929475.1 Neolecta irregularis DAH-3 | reverse complement strand
GCAGTTCCTCCACTCTTGTCGCGACTCTTGTAAACTAATAATGAGACATTAATTACAATACTAGCCGCCGTCTGGTATTTTGGTGGAGAATGTCGGGATACCAAACGCCGACCAGCCTGTCCAGGAGAAATCACCACCACGTCTCTGACGCGAAGGACGCGTTACACCTGAGACAAAAAATGTCCTGTGAAATGGCTGCAGGCTGGTCAATACTCGGCATATCCTGCACTGCCCGCCCGCTTCCATCTTTCCTCTTCCTCACTCTACCTTGTTGGACCACCCTGTTGATTCGTGCCAGTCACGATCATCATCCACACTGTAGGGCATTACTCTCTGCTTTCACTAATTGGAATAGTCCTCTTTGTTCATTTCCAATCAGAGACACCCCAGCACTATGCTATATTCACTATTCTTAATCGCTATTACCTTTGTCTTGGCTGTTCCGAGCCTCGACTTTCCCGTCAACGCACAAGTTCCTCCAGTAGCTCGCGTTAATAACTCCTTTCAATTTACCTTTTCACAATACACCTTCTATTCCACATCTGCGATGGCATACTCGGTCAGTCAGAAACCAAGCTGGCTGCAATTTGATCCCTCTTCAAGAAGGTTTTCGGGAACACCTTCAGCCTCGGACGCCGGTGCGTTCCACTTTATCCTCTCGGCCACCGACAAGTCTGGTTCAACCGACAATAACATTACTTTTATCGTATCGGACGCCCCAGCCCCTACTATCAAAGAGTCCGTTACAAGTCAATTATCGCATCTCGGGGCGACTGACGGCGCTGCTGGCTTGGTGTTCTTGCCAAACACGAATTTCGGTTTTACATTCGCTCAGAATACATTTGCTGGAAAGGATGGCTTAGGGTCATCGCTTGGGTATTATGCAGTGTCTGTAGATTCATCACCGCTGCCATCCTGGATCAAGTTTAATCCTGCGACATTGACATTCTCTGGAAAGACTCCTGTTATCACCTCCTTAGTTGCGCCTCCTCAGATATTCGGCATTCAACTCATTGCGTCGGATTACGTAGGCTTCACCGGCACCGCACAGGTGTTCAACATTGTAATTGGATCTCGCATTTTTGAAATATCAAACTCGTTCGTCGTTGAAAATGCCACAGTTGGAACCCCGTTCAATTACCCCATCCCAATCAATACAATCAAAATTGATGGCCGGGAAGCTACAAAAGGCGACATTGTATCCGGATTTGCAAATACCACAACCAATCAATGGATCAGTTTTGACAACTCTTCTTTGGTTTTATCTGGAACACCGTTATCAACAGCGGATTCAACAAATATCAAATTGACTTTTCTCGATGCAGACCATGTGGCAATTTTTCTCAACGTCGAGGTTGTTGTCATGAACATGAATCAGTTATTCACAGGCAATTTTTCCGAAATCAATGCTACCTTGGGCTCTCGGTTCACGTACACGATAGCACCAGCATATCTGAGCTCTCCCTTGGTTAGCATTACCGCATCTTATGATCCTCAGAGTGTCGCGAAATGGCTGTCTTACAATGATTCGACTAGAACATTCACTGGACAGGTTCCCAAAGATGCCTCGCCATTCCAAATTACATTGGACGCTACGCTGCCAGGCTCAACCGTCACTGATACTCAAAAAATATCAGTGAAATCCGTTAAAATTCCCTTGTCTTCGAGTCTCGCTTCATCCACTCAGCCAGCACCATCAACCACGGCCTCTCCTGCTACTCAACATAGGTCATTCCATACTCCTATCTCAAAAAAACAAACAATTGCCATAGCACTGGGAATAATGTTGCCGATACTTGTCATTGGTGCTCTTTGTTGCCTCTTTTGCTGTTATCGCAGACATCAAGATAATCGATCCCTCCGTTTGGAATCCCCCTACAATCAAATTTCACGGCCCATCCAGACTAGCGACGTGGATAGTTGGCCGGTCGTTGACGAGAAGGCGTGGGATTCACCTCGTCGTTTATCTGCACTAGGAGGCATCTTTCAGACCACAGGTGCTGGTCGACTTTCTGGATTTATGGCCGAGATTCCAGAACCCACGACCCAGCACGATCCAAACGATTATAGTCGTCATTTTGATCAATTACCACCGCTTCCTATTCCTGGCGGGGCTCACGGGCCTAGAGCCCCGCCCTTAGCTCTCACAGTCGACACAAATCTCGCCAATGCCTTTGATAACGCTTTCGCACCAATTGGAACTGGGCCACCAGGCTTTGGAAGCGCTCGTATATCTTGGCGACAGAGTGAAGCAAGCGCAAAACATTGGACTGGACTTTTGAACCCCAAGCGGCGATCGAGTAACATTAGTGTGGCCACCGTTTCCACTAGTGAATTGTTCAGTCTTCGTATTGTTGAGCCAATAATTGCAACAAATAATTCGGGAAATCCTCTTCGACCTCCTATCGTTTCCATTACTCCACCCGATGGTCTACTTCCGGAAATCGCTGCTGTGGGTGACAAGCGGAAGAGTTACGCAACTATCGGGTCGTATTCTTCCTCTGAAAATGAATACATCAAAGAATATTCATATGGTGATGAAATAAGCATTCCTCAACAAACAACTGGTCCCGGACAGCGGTGGCGACAAGTGATGAACTCTGATACCGATTCCGTTGAATCGGCGAGTAGTCCTCAAGATGACCAGTTTCCACAAAATGATTTTGCAGAACATAACGATGGGCAAAACCACTGGTTCAGTGGGCGGAGTCGAAGCGAGTCCATCCTTGATGTCGATGAAGCGGAATATGGTGTAGCGACAAGAGTCAGTGCACCAATGTCTCCAGTATCCGTCTATTCTCGGGGTATGTCACTGTCGGAAAGCAAAAGCTTTAGCGAGCGGCCCCGTCTGCAGCTTGTTGAATTTATGAAAAAGAGGCGGCCTATCAGTACTTCAGAGGATGAAAGCATGAAATATCGCAATTCGAGTTTGAGTGGAGAGCTGGCTTTTGTGTGAAGGGGTTATAAATAAATTTCTTTCGTGTGATCCTTCATTGGTTTGCTTCGGATATATAGATGGGATATGGTCATTCATTAGTTTCTTTATGCTCTTTATCGCAGATTTGTACATTTATATATGCATTATACACATTGTCTTCCGGAAATGGCAAAAGATTGCCACGACGCCACCACCAAACTAACCACCAACCTCCCATACCCCATTCTTGCATTATTTTACAAGATTCTGCAATCATTTGCGTTTGATTTTCACCTCGGCAAGTCTGTCGCTGAGACACGGTTAATATGGGCCAAGTCCTGTCGGAACCTGTAACTGAGAAACGATCTGCTTCGGGCGAGGACGACCGATTGATTTATGGCCTTTCCGACATGCAGGGTTGGAGGATTTCAATGGAGGATGCTCATGCTACTATTCTTTCGCTCCCGACACAAGAAGCCGGCAAAAAAAATAGTTTTTTCGGCGTGTACGACGGTCATGGGGGTATTCATTCCCAACTTTATCAACATCTTTGATAGCTTCCTGCAGGAAATTCAGTCGCACATTTTACGGGCCTGAATTTGCACGCTTTTATTGCAAAACAAGAAGCTTTCACTCAAGGCAACTACGAGCAAGCATTAAAATATGCCTTTCTTGCAATCGACGAAGCAATCCTTGCAGGTATACACCCTGAATAAATATATGTTATAAATCCTAGATAATCGATATAATGACGACCCATCAGGCTGTACTGCAACATGTTGCATAGTGACAGACGATAACCGGATCTTTACTGTACATCAAATATCGGGCATGCTAATGTCAGGCAAACGCAGGTGACTCCAGAGCTGTTCTAGGTTGCAGGGGTCAGTCAAAGCCGTTATCCTTCGACCATAAGCCGCAAAACGAAAGTATGAACATCACGAGGGTTGGCTTAACTGGTAGTCGAGAAGGCAAGAATATGTGCGGCCGGGGGGTACGTCGATTTCGGAAGAGTAAATGGTATGGATCTATGAACAAGTCAAGTCTTATAATCTGGGAATCTGGCTCTTTCAAGAGCAATTGGGGATTTTGAATTCAAGAAGAACGCAAGTATTTCGCCAGAAAATCAAATCGTCACTGGTATCACTTCCATATCAATCACCAACTAATAAAAGCTTTCCCTGATGTCACAGAACATCAAATCACCGCTGATGATGAATTCATAGTGGTTGCCTGCGATGGTACAATCCGTCCATTTTGTTGCTCATTTGTAGGCATCTGGGATTGTCAATCATCAGAAGAAGTTATAAAGTTCGTTCGTCGGGGTATAACAGCTGACCAGGAACTCCACAAGATTTGTGAGAATCTCATGGATAATTGTATGGCACCTTCCAGTGAGACTGGCGGAGTTGGTTGTGATAACATGACCGTGATCATTGTTGGACTTCTTCAGGGAAAAACAAAGGCCGAATGGTACAAGATGATTGCCGATCGTGTTGCTCAGGGAGATGGACCCTGCGCGCCTCCACACTATGGTATGAATGAACTCCCGAGTCTGAAACTGATGGCAAGCTGAATGCAGAGGACCTGGTTATCGGCATAATAAAGATGTTATCGAATGCAGTGATGACGAGTTTGAGAAAGATTACGGCTTGGTAGATAGCCAGCATTCGATACAGACTCGGTTTATCATCAACGGTTTCTGTAGCTTTATTGAGTTTTCTAATACCTAGAAGATGGTTCGCGGACGCTAAACAGCGATAAAGAGATGGTCCAATATAACGAAGAAATGGAAGTGCAAGATGAAACCGATGCCTCGAAAGTTAACGGATATCCGGCTGCAGATTTATCTACAGGAAATTTGAATTCGGCAGATCAATAACTTGCGTAATGCGTTCCGACTTTGACATGTTCCTCTTGTACAAGCCTCGTCTTGACCTTCCAGTGCGTTCATGGTTGTGTATTTGGTCCATATTTTTTAGCTCTTCTTCCTCGTTTTATATTACATTTCTGTTGTCTGTAATCTTTACAATCAGCGGCAGCATTATTGCTTTCCCATTCGAGAATGTCAGTCTCTATTAACGGACTACTTAGACTATTGACGGTAAATAATCAATCCCTCTTCAGCAACTATAGCAAAGTAAAGGCACATTGTAGAAATGCTGCAGTAGTACCGAATAACGTAATTATTATCTATGATAAAAATAAAACTAGCTATTTCAGAAGAAAGAACCACAAGAAAAGACCCTCAATTGTCTCATGCTAGAATCGCGAAAGCAAAGGTAATCAGCCCAAGGCCTATCTTGCTCAAGTCGATTTTAGCGGCTATCCCTTTAAAGATTGGAAGTGTAGTAGGGGTTGCATTTGGTTGGATGACGGGTATGGGTACCGAGGAGTTCTTAGGAATCGGCACAGTGCTAGCAACAACAAGATTGACCGAGGTCGTAGCCCTACTTACATTACAAAATGTGGGCAGAGGCCGAGGAGTTGAATGGGATCGCGTAATGACTGGCGGGAGGCACGGAATAGTGGTTATGACAACAAACGTGACCGTCCCTGGCGTTGGTACGACAACAGTGGTATTCGAGTGCACGATCGTAGTTGGTTCGGGGCTGGAGGAATTAGCGGACAAATATAAGCAAAAAGTACCAAAAAGTGACAATGCTCATATGTGTGACAGTTTGAGTCGCTGTCAACGTGATGGTAGGAGTTTCTGGAGTAACGACCGGAGACATAAAAGTGTGGGTAAAAACACCTGTAGTTGGACAAACAAAAGCCACATCGACGATTGTGATTGTGGTAGGCTCTACAAGGTATCAGACAGTGTCCTTCGAAGTGTACTTGCTAGTAACAGTGAAGGTCGTTGTGCAAGGGGTCGGAGATTTTGGTACTGTCAACGTCGCAACTGGACAAGGTCCTTTGGAGCACGATGAAATCGTGGAGTGAAGCGTTGTTAAGATGGTAGCCGGCAGCGTTACAGTTTGTGGAGGAATAGTTGTTGAGGTTTCCGGGGCAGATGTAGTTGTAACATTTCGATGATTGCCCGGACTGGCCGCCGGAGATGACATCGCCGAAAGGGCAAACAAAAGTGAAACGATACTGAACGACTTCATTTCAGATGTGTCAAATGGACTCGAGGGAGATAAAGATCCTCAGGCAGAAATTTTCCTGTCTTTTTAGAAGGCTTTTTATAGATAGAAGACAGAGGGACCTTTGCAAGACAATCATTACACCAGAGTCCCTCAACTGCAAAGCGTCAATTGCCCCTCGCCGCAATAAAGACGGAAAATAGCATACCGTCATTTCGACGACTAAATATAGGCACTATGCGCTGCAATATATCAAATCTCGAGGGAGGGAGGCTCGACTTGTGAGGAAATATGGCTTAATGGCTGCATAGTGCAGGGACCCTCGTTTATTAGTTATTAATAATACACATGCAAATGAGTAGGGGTCTGACAAAGCATGAGAGCCTGAAATAGTGGAGTGTAGCTCGTAGATAATTTTTCGATGATGTGCTGATGAAAGCGATTAAGTTAGAGTAGGCTCTAGCTTCTTCCAAACAATATGCCCCGCAACTAGGCATGGTCTCAACATGAACTGTGATTCATTTTGCTCCAATAACTGCTATTGAGATAAGACATGTAAATTTGCAAGGGTTTCTCTACACTCGGCCGTTGGCGTTGGGAAGGTGTCGGAACTTCTAGACTAGCGATATACACACGGCGACGATGATCAGCGGCAGCCACTGCTGGAAAGCTGTCAAAGATTCTGTTCGCAGGGACCTGCCTGTTTAAACTATCTAAATAAGGCCTGTTGCCTATGCAGCGCCATCTCTTTCGTATTGCACGATTTATCTATTTGTTGCTTCGACCAGGCTAGAACAGTCTCCCCTGGCTTCATTCTCTGCAACGTATCTACAATGCAAAACTTCGCATTTGAATGACTAGCGCCTCACCTTTATGTTTGTGGGTTTTTATTACTCATATTGAACTAGCTTTCCCGCTAAACAATATCGATCGACAGGTCCATTGACTGGGCAGCTCTAGTTGCAATATTCAATGCATAATGACGAGGGTCTCTTCGATTTCGATTGTATACGTGAAAGACAGTTTTTCAAAACCTCCAATCTTCATATAAACTGCTGTGTTTCCGTCACATGAAAGTTTCTCATCAAACTATGCGATTTTACAGTTATTTTCCTTATTTCGCATCGCTTTCTCAACCTTACATTAGGCTTGTCTGCTCCGACCCCTTCGGAAATACTCGTCGTCTCACGCGGATTCTAGATACATTCCTAGCGGAAGCCTGGGCAAGGTAGTGAAGGCAGTCCAATGCTGTTTTCGGAAGAGAAGGTCAGCATCGCTAACATAATTGCTGCGCCACTAGAAATTGCTTTTTTGGTATAGACTCTACTTTGGTGATGGGCTCAATGAGCCATGCAATTAGATATAAAAGGACGGCCCATCCAGACACCACATTTACTCACAGTTTACCGATAGCAAGATTACTGTCATATATCTTGCTGCTCCACCGGCAGATTTGACGGTTTCTTTGTTCTTGCATTTCATGAACAGTTGTATTGCCAGGATAAAGGTATCGCCGCCCTCATTTCACATCTTTCCAAACATGTGGATAACAAACTGCAGATCGACTCAATATCCACGCTGTTTGCTATCTGTAGGTATGGCAGAATTTCCCCTCTATCGTTCGAACAGTAAACCATCATCAATTCTTCATCATACAAAATCTTATCGCGACCTCTACCCAATTACTCTGCAACATCAAAATTCTAATACCACCTATAGCGACGCTGAGGAAACAAGCATAGATCATTCTTTCCTCCGTAGGGATTCATCAGTTTCGATTTCGGCTTTATCATCTTTGGTTGAGCTCGACGAATCAATTCAATTAACATACCCGCAAAACCTTTGGGAAACTTCAGAAGCTATTGATACGTTTGATATGCTACCTGTTTTTGATCGTCAACAGGCATTTGAGACCGTTTCCCCACTTCTAATTCCGCATTAACCTTCTAGTCCACAGGATTTGAATACATACTCTCCAACTGGGATGTCCTCTTCTCCCCATTTCACAGATTGGCAAAGTCTTGGAAGCCAAACCACTTCGCCTATTGGCCTCACACATGCGCGTCCCGTATTTGTTAAATCCCATTCCGCTTCAATACTTCCATCCGATACACATATGGACGAACCTCAAATTACAAACCCCTTCCCATGTTCAGACGACGAATTCCACATATCCAAACTCTTTCCCAACAATTTAGTAACGCTTGAACCCCAATCCCGAACAACTGAGTTTCCAATGGGCGAGGTCTCAACATCTCTCTTTGCTCCGCGGGATTTCAACTTGTTCCAACGAGACAACTCAGCGACTGAACTTGAACTCCTATCACCGCGAATTTTAAATCGCAGTCCTTCATGGCCTTTGGTCGCCCATCCACGCCTTTATCGCCACAATGCTGTTGATCAATCCCATACATCCACAAAAGTCAAGAAGAAGAGTGGCCCCAGTGCTGCTAAAGCGCTGAGTAAATCTCAATTTATACCTTCTAGAGAAGTGTTAGATGACACGGCTTTACATTTGCAAAGTCCAGAGAACATCCCCTTAACAAAACACAATTCATTTTTGACCGAAGCTCAACAGTCACACTATATCGCATCTGCGCCTTCACTTCAGTCATCACTATTTAGTCACTCATCAAGCTCTTCTCGAGAGTCATCTCGAACATATACACCAATATCCACCTCGAGACCTATCTCGCAACTTGCATCCTCACGAAAGCGGATGATCTCCTCTCCAGAAGCTACATATAGACCGCTTGCTTGCCGAATAATGTCGAGAACGCCATCTTCGCCCCCCCTTGTTTCTGGATCGCTTATGAAGTGTTCAATGTGTTGGTTCTTCATTAACGATTAGACCTAAAATTCAGTTTTATCTGTCCGATTCTTCTTGCAGTTCGCCAGGAGAGTATCAGATAATTATCCAAGCATCGCGAGTAGTCCAGAAAAGTTATGGGACCGAGAAGCGGTAGAAATATCCTCCCTGTCGTGTCTGAAAAACAAGCTTGCTTTGTCCTCCCCCTATTGTCAATCTTCCTGGGAAGAATTGGATCTCTCCGCTATCAAGGACCGCCATTTTCGCCTGTATGGGTGAGCACACTGAGGGAGGCGAGATCCAACAGTCCGGAGACCTCGAATATTTTGCAAGAGATGGAGTTAAACTTCGAAATCAAGAGGACGACGAAGTCTTCAGCATTAGAGCAAGTTTCCGCAATCTTTACTTGAGTGAACAATTTCGCAAAGGTGAGGACAATAAGAAAAAGACAACCTCCGTCAAAGTCACTACGCATACGACGATTGGGAAGATGAGGTTTGAAATCCCATCAATCTCAATTGTGAGCAAACCACCTCAGAAGCGAACGGGAACAAGAAATATTGAAGGCATTCGTCACATAATGTTGGATGTTTTTAACAAAAGTAGGCTGTCTGTTTGACGGGGGGACTGTTGCTTTTTACAATCGCCTGAAGAGTCAATACAGCAACACTCGATTCCTGGGCGTTTCGACAGAGGAAAACTGCATGTTGACAGCCCTTCCCTCTGTCTGGGACCAGTTCTTCATTTTCCATGCAGAGAATACGTCATCAACAACTGACAAACCCTCGCCAATCCTTTACAATCAAAGTGTTATTCTCCAATGCAAACGAACTGGCAATGTGTCGCCAGCGATGATTATTCGAAAGGTATCGAACGAGTCGAAACATTTTGACGAACCTGTGACTAGTTTGCAGAAGATTGCTCTGGAACTTAAAGAAGGAGGGTTACTAAGTTGTATGTCCAATAACGTCGGTGTGCGCGGACGTAAATCACCCTGTCTCAGTCCAGTGCCTTTGATACCGACCCAGAACTTAGAATTTGCTATCTCAACCAATATGACTATTATGGCTGAGGTACCTGAGACGGCTGTGTGGACAATAGTTGCAACTAGTGCGATTATGTTTTAAGATAGTAATGCTAACAAATTTAGTTGAGAGAAAGTACACACTATATATTCCACCCGCTACGATCATCGCCGAACCTTTAGATATGCCGTATGTTACTGATATCACTTTTACTGATGGGTACTTCACTGTGCACGGGGACTACCTTGAAAAGGTTTCAGTCTGGTTGGGAGACGAAGCACTTCAATACGAAACTCTCGATTTCGGAAGCAGGGTCCAATGCGTATATCCGCCCTCTACAATCGCACGACCTTTGCTTCTTGTACGTAGTGATGGTATCCTTTTACAGACGGGGAGACGTCTCTAATGCCATTAAATTCTGTGGGAATTTTATGAAAGGACAGT
Organism: Neolecta irregularis DAH-3; assembly: GCA_001929475.1. Lineage (NCBI taxonomy): Eukaryota > Fungi > Ascomycota > Neolectomycetes > Neolectales > Neolectaceae > Neolecta > Neolecta irregularis. The sequence continues at coordinate 15,550 of LXFE01000468.1, read as the reverse complement.
CAATTGTAAGGTTATCTGGACTTTTGGATAGAAGGAAAGAAGGAGCTAAAGCTGTTGGGAGGAAGGAATGTGTGTATTTAAAATATGTATGTCATCAAAATTTGACTCTATTACAAAGATATTATAATCCTTTCACACAAGGTCTGCTACTCCTTGGGCACACAACCCACAACTTAAACACTCAATCAGCCCTAAAGATATTCAATACCTGTGTATAGTTAGGATAAACATACCTAGACAGCCACAGCAAGCACAAGTATAGCAGGGACAACAGATCGGATTTCTAAAGCTTTCTCGACAGCAGCATGCAGCAATACATACACCTGCGACAAGCAGTAGAGCAAGGCCTATTGAAGATAAGCATGAAATTGTAAAGGGGATGCCAGAACCTACGACCACGACAATTATAGCCCATAGCTTGTGTTGCGTAAAGGAACTGCCCCCCGAGTTCGAATAGCTGGATATCTGACGCTTATATAAATACTGCACGTCCTCTTGCACGAAAGCCAAGGAGGCAAGCAAAATGAATGCAAGTGACGATACCAATGCGTACATCGCTCTTTTTAGTGTCTTATTCATGTGATTGCACTTTTTGGGATCGGCAGCCTGTTCCTGACGAGATGGGCCTTTGGGACAGGAATAAAGTGACATTGCAGCTATTGCAGAGTAGGCCGACATGATTGTAGAGAATGGATCAAAATGGGCTTGCCCCTATCTGTATTATATGCCAAGTGCACAGCCACGTCTGACTTTTCTTGGCACAGTTAATCAAATCATTCTGTTGTTAATACGTCTATGGGGATTATCCCCTACTTAAGCAGGCCACAGCTTCTGGAGCGGTTTGAGCCAAAAACCGGTCAAAGAGAATATTAAAACAATTATGATAAAATGAGCGTTTTGCGCTGGTTCAAAGAATCAAGAGGCTAGTCAATTGTTGACAATTATTTCTGATCTGCCAGCGAAGAAGTCAATCAGCAAGGCAATGCTATTTTTGTCTGAGACAAATTTTCTCACTTTTGTTCCTCATAAGTTCAATCCAAATTTAGTACAATACGCAAGGAGGCTGTTTGTTTGGACCTTGACTCTCTCCTATCTTGCTGCGAACTGAAAATCAACTAATAATAAATCAAACCTAGTTTTACGAAGACAAAATGATGATATAAGAGATGACACGTGAACATTTTCAAAGATTGATCTGTCTGGTCAAAATTGCTGCTCCCGATCCATACATTGATGAAGCTTCGTTGATTCCAAGACGCATTCGGCAAAGTAAATTTGTGACAATTCTGAATATATTCGATGTAAAGATCGTCTACATTATTTGAGGCGAACGGAAATGTTGGAGTGGGGAACAGCTTTCGTCTTTCTTCCACCATCGTTCCCCGATCTGACTTCAACGCAATACTATGTCCGAAGATCGCCGCAAGCGCAAATGGGTGGAGAAAACAGAGAGCGAGGTTCCTGCCAAGTCGCTCAGGAAAGATAAAGCGGAAAGTCCAATCTCAGCTGTAAAGTCATCTTCAAACGATCCTGCTGAAATGACCCCTGCGCAAAAAGCTGGTAAAACCAACACTTCTTGCAGATTCTGAAAAATCTAGCCGCAGCTGCTGCGAAGATCAATGCCTTGCTGAAGGCAAAGAAGGATTTCCCGAAGCCGGCTGTTCCGGTACGGAAAGTACATGAATCCTTTAATTCTGTATCATTGGATTAATCATCTCAAGGCATGCATTCCACCACCTCCACCTCAACCGAAATCTCCCACAATCCCAGGCTTAGAGGATATGTATCGTGAAAATGACGATTTTATCAAGGATATCGAGATCAATGATCTACGAAACAGATATGTACTGACGAAAGGTTCGACCCAGAAACAGGTACTTAAACCTTCTTCCCAAAAATCCTCATTTCCTGTTTGCGAAGATTTATACTGAGCAAACAGCGGCTTGAAATATTCGCTTTAGGCATACTGAATGCTGACTAGACTCTAGATCAAGGACGACACTGGAGCCGGTACCCATACCTACATTAAGCCAGACAACCTCTTACGCTTCTTAGATGTCACCACACGTGGAAAATATTATCCGGATAAAACCCTCGCCACAACTGCGGACCCACCTCTATTTCTTCACATAACCAGCACCACAAAGACAGGTCTCGAAGCTGCTGTCAGGAAAGTGGAAGCACTTATTGACACAGCTCTTGGTCCATTAATCGATGAACGCCGATTGAGAAAGAAGGAAGATTTCGAGAGGGACGAATTTGGAAGGGTTGGAATTATACTTGTGCCATAGCTAAGCCCATAGCGAAAATGGCCTGAAGAGCGAGTCTATATTAGTCTCGAGCAGATTAAAGGCTTCAACATTCGGGCTCAAGTAGTTGGACCGAGTGTAAAAGGGAGTTTCCAGTATCATTTTTGACAATTAGGGGCAATTTGTTAAACACATCCAGCAAGAAACGAAAACCCGGGTTCAGATAAAAGGAATTGGATCTGGTTTCGTAGATCCTGCGACTGGTCAAGAAAGCGATGAGCCTCTTTATCTTCACATTACGTTCGTAATCATTGTTTAGCTTTATTGACTCTCAGTGGGCCAGATATCGCTGAAGTCCAACGCTCAAAACAACTTTGTGAAGATCTCGTCAAGACAGTTGCAGCTCAGCACGAAGCGCAGAAAACAGGAGCAAATATTATTCCAGCCGCTCAATTTGCAAGCCCACCGCCAGGAGTATGTTTGCGGTGTATCCAGAACGTTAATTATTTCAGTATAACGCACCTGGAGTTGCTCCCGGCACAAAAGCAACTGTTCCCACGGGAAACCCGTTTGGCAATTTCGGAAGCAATGACCCATATAATGGAGCTTATGGAACATATCCACAGTATCAACAACCATTCTGTGCAGTTCTTGTACAATTAACCATTGCTAAGGCTACAGATGGCGGAAATACCAACCAACAGCAATATTCCGGATCTCCTCCACCCCCTGCTAGTAATGGTCAAGGTGGCTACAATAGTGTTCCACCACCCCCAGGTCTCTAGGGAGAAGGTAAATATGGTCTTTCCTACTTTCCAAATGCTGCTTTAGTAATACATTGGGATACAAAAATTTATGATTGTCGAAACATAGACAAGTCATTTAGCGGGATTACGAAGGACTTTGTGATCGTTCAAGCCGCCATCTCTTTCGCTTGTTGGCGAATTCTTTTTTCATATGCAATCTTATCCCGTCTGGATATTACTATAGGCAAGATAAGGATTATACTTGAACAGTCCATAGGCTTCACTTTGTGCGGGAGACTCAGGATTAGGATTATCGAGTAACTCTTGCACGCCAAGGACAATCTACAATGTCAATATCATAACTCTACAAAACCCGCCTGTTTGATAGTGATAGCTGGTTTCCAACCTTCGTCTTCATTCAAAATAGATAAACAAATGGTGCCAGAGGGGTATACATTGGGGTGAAAGAGCGGAGGCGAAAATTTGCCTATCATTCATCAGTAGACAGTCATATCATGGAACAGGTATAATCGAACCAACATTTTGGGGGTTTGGTTGGATATTCTAAATGGCATGAATACATGCCATAACTTTGATGGACGAACCTTCTGGGAAGCTCATTGTAAGCTTATATATGCCCTTTTCCCAACTCGTATTAGGTTTTCCTGGAATTCCAACACTCCAGTTCATTAGATCGAGAGATCCATCTGGGGCCTTGTTGGGTTTTGCGAAGAAGCCCTAAATGTTATATATGCTATAATCAAAAATAATTTACATATGGATGGTCTTTGCGCCATTGCTTCCTTTCTTCCTGAAGACGATTACGCGATAAAGTCGACATCCTCGAGGAGAGTTCAGCAAGTACCACGAAGAAGCAAATATATAGAGTGGTGGTCGGCTCTAAGCTAGGTGGATTGGAACGGCGACACAATCTCGACCACACGATTCTTTTTCCTTCACATATAGCTTGCCAAGGAAAGGGCATATTTTCAATATTTAGCTTGGTGAGTTTAAATCATAAATTCTGGAACTCAATATGTCTTCTAGAACGGCGGGTTTAATTATGTAGAGGAATAGGAGGAAGCATCATCTATCAAATTTCGTGCATACGGACTTTTCTCAAGTCAAGTTTTAAATCAAAAGACTACTTGAAGATCTTTTATTGACTTTACTCGGACAATTATTGATTAGGATGACCAAACTTGTGGTTTATTTCGTTGGCTTGCTGACAAAACTCTGCATACTACTCTTCGCGGAAAATAAATTGCTGGGTATGAAATGGTGAGCGTTAAATAGCTATTTTTTCAGAGCCTTTGGTCATCTCAACGCTGTGAATATTACCAATACGAGCCCAGACCTACTCAGAAATGGGGAATGAGGGGTAAGAAAGACAGTTGCTGCGTTGAATTCGTCAAAGATAGTGTTTCAGATATGACGAAATTTCGCTAGAAATGACGGCATTTTACATGATATTTGCTAGGGGGGTAAAATAGCCTTGGTAAGTGGTGACGACTAACAATGTTTAATCATTCGAACAAACAAATGACACAAAGGTTCTCAGAGTGAAGGATGAATTCTAATGTAACTCAATATAGAAATATCCCCCTATTTTCCGCTAAATTTTGAGAAATCCCCAAAGATTCTCATCAAGTTTAATTATACGAGAGCCCTATGCCTGAATTTCCGGCCTATTAAGTTGTTAACCTGTAATTGATGTCGCGTTTAAGGTCGTCCTGCTCCAAGAATATTACGCGCCTCGGTCTACCAGCTACTTTCTGGAGCGTGTCATGGCTACAGAAATCAAGGCCTTTCTCTTCGATATAGGGGGAGTTCTTGCTAGGAGCCCTATGCATGGCTTATCAGAATACGAAATAAATTACAATATTCCAAGGGGTTACATAAATAGGGTAATGTAGGGTTGAATAAACAAACACTGCTTATTCTAGAGCTGCGTACTCGCCTGACGGTGCCTTTCAAAAGTTGGAGAGAGGTGAAATTCCTCTGGATGATTCGTTTTATGAGCAATTCGGGCTAGAACTCTCGGACCGCAAGATATGGGATAGACTCGGAGATGAAACACCACCCATCATAAATGGTAAAGAGCTGTTTGAAAAGATGATGGGGAAGACGGGGATATTGCAAATACCCATGTTAAACGCTGTAAAACAGCTTAAAGGTCTGTCTGTCGTACGCGTGATGCTGAGCTGCAGAGAGTAGCCAATTCATCCTTGGAGCATTAACAAACTCGTTTCCCACATCTGAACCCTTGGCAGAAGAACTGAAAGGGATATTTGGGGATTATTACTTTCAATCACATATTCTAGGAATGCGAAAGCCTGATGCCAGGTTTTATCTGCATGCTTGCGAGAAGATGGGAGTTGAACCTTGCAAAGTATGCTTTATCGATGACATTGGCTTGTGAGACTTGCTTGTGAATATTATTAATAACAAGGAACTTGAGAACAGCTCGTCAGTTGGGAATGAAGACGATCAAGGTTGCGCTACATGATGCATCGCCAGCAATTCGCCAGATGGAACATTTGTCTGGAATGTGCTTGCTAGAACCAAAACTTTCAAATCTCTAAAACGTCCATATATGACGATAAAACATCCTTTACAATATCGCCTAGCGTTTCCATATGATAACCGCCTTCCTGAATCCATAATGAAGGACACTTGCTTTGAGAAATTTGCCGGCCCATTTGGGTATACATGCCTCGGTCAACATTTGAAAACCCTGCGATTGGGTCCTCGTTATAGGTATCGACTCCGAAGGAGATAATCAAAAAATCAGGCCGAAAAGGAAGGATATGATGGGATATTGCCTTTTGCAGAGCCAGAATATATTCGTCGGTGGTAGTTGTTCGAGGAAGAGGGATATTGATGGCATTACCGGCATTTCTATGTCCAGTATAGTATGGATAATCATCGTCTGCATGCAGTGATACATAAAGAATATCCTCATTACCTTTGACAATCTTTTCTGTGCCATTCCCATGATGATAATCTACAACATCAAGATTGATTCTTGATAATCCATACCGACATCGAGAATGACTTTTCTCCCTGACAAGTAGTTTGCTGCAATAGCTGCATGATTGAGGTAACAGTAACCCCCACAAAGATCCTGTGTCGAATGATGTCCTGGAGGCCGAACAAGTGCATAAGCTGTTTTACCTCCATTCATGATCGCATTTGCACCGGAAAGGACACACTGGACTGCGGCATACGCGCTTTTCCAGGTATCTTTGGTGATTGTACTCGTCATATCGAATGCAAAGCGTCCAACCTGTGCCACAGAATGAGTAGAAAAGTCATCTGAATCGACAAGATTGAAGTGAAGAAATGTTTCCGGGATAACTCCACTTGAGGACCGTCCTTCGGATACCCTGATGTCAACTTTTTTCTCAAACTGTGTACCATCTGTCGTATATAGTTTTGAGATGAGTAACGTATTCTTGCGAATGAACTTTTAGAATTGGGCTTTCACCGAAATCCATCACTTGTTCAAACTTGAATCGTTCAGATTTTATCAAGACTTGCTTGATTTTTTCTATCCGAGCAGGGGATTCTAAAGGTTAGGCTTGATTATGAAATACGGTACCCAACCATTCTGATTTATCACCATCCAAGATTTCAAACGGTGGGTTATGTAGTAGACTATTAGTGAATGGAGATCATGGTACAAATTACCAGTCTAGAGAAGTGAAGACTCTCATGTTGAGTCAATAAGAGGGATGAACGATTGATCTGATTCCAACGTCAACTCCATGGGCGAGCCCTGGAAATCCACACCAAAGCATGCGAGCTGTCATTCTAGCCACTAATGTCTAGATCCTGGTGTAAATACTGCAAGACATTCTACACATCGACCAAACTCGGACAAACACAACATGACACTTCTGATCGTCATAAACGACAACTTGCAAGATTTATTCAAGAGCTACATAAACAGCAACAAACGGATCCGGAGAATCGCGAGAGGTTGCCTCGATATATCCCTCGACCTGCGGCCAAAAAGCCGGAGCCGGCAAAGGGGAAAGAAATCGGTGAGCGGTGGGTTGGCCCAAAGGAGGAGGATTATATAAGGCCTATCAGCGAGCAGGAAGTGACTGAAAATACTGCTCCTGATGAAGAGAAAGACAAACCAAACGAGATATTTGGAAAGAGGACGCGGGCTGTGGATTACGATAAAGACGACACTGAAGGTCTACGAGACTTTCAAATTGTAGAAAAGGCTATGCCGATGTACATTCTAGATGACCAAAAGGACCTTGCAGAGCCCATTTTCAAAAAAAGAAAGGGAGCAAAGAATATCAGGAAGAAGAGGGACTAGGTGAAATTTCTGGCGGCGGCTTTTGCAAAATCGATGACTCTCCAACCGCGAGTTTCTTCATTTGCGATTTCTTCGTCTATGCGGGTGAATACGGCAGCATAAGTGACCCAAGTTAGAAAAATCTAGAGGGATTGATACTTGTTGAATATTGTCTTCCACGCCGGCCATGATTTCTCCCGTGGAAGTACTCCGATATACATGAACTTCTTGTGTGCGAAAGGTGACTACGAAAACAGGGATATCGCTAGGAGGGATGAAATTTGATTTTACAATATCGACTCCACGAATATCTAGAATGCAGCCGTCTGGGACGAGGCCCTGAGCGGTATATTGTTTAGCCAGGGCACTCCAGACTTGGAAAGGCTGGATATCAGCCGAGTTGGGGGGGCAGGCCATACGGCTTCGCCTAGCCAGATTTTGAGAATCTCGGCGTCGCCTTTGACGTATGCGTCTACGATTTCGGGGAGAATATAGTCTCTCAGATCTCTTGTGAAGGAGTCCACAGTGAAATTTGGATCCATTTGCTTGAACTTTTTGACGACGGAGGCAGTTTCTGTTTCCTTGAAGACGCCTGCCCAAAAGTCGGCGAGGCGATCGGCAACGTCTCTGGCAGTTGAAACGAGGGGGTTTTCCGAGTCTTTGTAGGATTTCTGAAACGAGAAGAGGGACTGCATCATGGGGTTTTTGTCTTTCCACTCGTTCCAGGACTCCTTCCAGGCGGAGTCTTTATGCAGGACGACATTGTGGCCGGCTCTTGAGATCAGGATGACAAGGAGCAGACATACTCTGGGTTCTCGTCCACTCTGCGTTTGCGGGAGGGCAGGTCCTTGAGATCTCGCTCGATGCGCCTGCGCCTGCGCTCGTCGCGCTCGACGAAGCCGCCGTACCTGGAGGAGCTGCCGTCGTCGATGACCTGCCTGATCTCGCCAGAGACGGCTTTGAAGGTCTGCGTGTTGCGGATCGGCGCGGTGCTCTTGTCGACGGCACTGGCCACGGCGGACCCGGTGGCCGAAAGGGCGTTGCGCGAGTGTTTGACGGGCGGCGAGTGCCAGGCGGCGGAAGCGGTGGAGCCTACCGCCCGGCCGGCCTTTTTCAGCTGGTGCGAGGAGAAGGAAGTAGCGCTGGCGGAAGTGTCCTGGCCGTCAGCAGCGCCGTCTACCCGGGCGCCCGCACCCGCGCCTTTGAATAGGCGTCTTTGGCCTTGCGCAGAGCGTCGCTGTCGCCGAGGCGGCCTGATTCGTCCTGCAGCGCCTTTATTGTGTGCTGCAGCTCCTTGCTCTTGCGCAGTTCGGCTTTGAAGGTGTCGACAAAGACGCGCGCGGGCGATTTGTGCTTGCAGGCGGCAGCAGCAGCGAATGTGCGGCGGATGGGGTGCATCTGGGTGTCGTAGGGTCGAAAAAGAACTAGAGGTTCTGCACCGCCATGAACCCTCCCCCCCCGCCCCGCGAAGCCGCCGACTATGTCTATTTCGACCGCAGCACGGCGCAAATCCCGGCGCGCGCGGTCGACCGGGCGGCGACGGTCAAGCTGAAGCTGGAGCATTTCTACAAGGTCGCGGTGGACGAGGCGGTCGCGCGGGAGCAGCGGTACGGCCCCCTGGGCGCACTCTTCTGACGGGGCAGCCGGGTCGAGCTGGAGCAGCGGCTGGCGCAGGAGCGCGGGTCGGAGGAGAAGCGCAACCGGCAGCTCGCGGGGCTGGGCAAGAAGGAAAACCAGTTCCTGCGGCTGCGGCGCACGCGGCTGGGGCTGGACGACTTCCAGACGCTCAAGGTGATTGGCAAGGGCGCGTTCGGCGAGGTAATTTGCGGGGATTCTGCGGCTGACGGGGCAGGTGCGGCTGGTGCAGCACAAGGACTCGGGCAAGATCTACGCGATGAAGACGCTGATCAAGGCGGAGATGTGCAGCAAGAACCAGCTGGCGCACGTCAAGGCGGAGCGCGACGTGCTGGCGGAGATCGACAGCCTGTGGGTGGTCAGCCTGTTCTACTCGTTCCAGGACGCGCGGTACCTGTACCTGATCATGGAGTTTCTCCCGGGCGGCGACCTGATGACGATGCTGATCAAGTACGACACCTTCAGCGAGGACGTGACCCGCTTCTACATGGCCGAGTGCATCCTGGCCATCGAGGCCGTGCATGCGCTGGGCTTTGTGCACCGCGATATCAAGCCGGACAACATCCTGATCGACCGCGACGGCCACGTCAAGCTCAGCGACTTTGGCCTGTCGACGGGCTTCCACCGGGTCTACGACTCGGCGTACTTTGAGCGCCTGCTTGCGCCCGCCGGCAGCAGCACCGCCGGCAGCAGCACCGCCGGCAGCAGCACCGCCCGCAACAGCACCGCCGTCGACGCAATCCACCTGACAATGCACCCGGACACGCTCGCGACCTGGAAGAAGAACCGCCGCGTGATGGCGTACAGCCAGGTCGGCACGCCCGACTACATTGCGCCCGAGATCTTTGCCAGCCACGGCTACGGCCGCGAGTGCGACTGGTGGAGCCTGGGCGCCATCATGTTCGAGTGCCTGGTCGGCTGGCCGCCGTTCTGCTCCGAGAACCCGCACGACACGTACCTCAAGATCGTGCACTGGCAGGACAGCCTGTGGTTTCCCGAGGAGGTGCATCTCTCCGCCGACGCCCGCGATCTCGTCGCCCGGTACCGCCCTTGCCCTGGTTTACCTGACCGGCAGCCTGCTGACCGCCGCCGACACCCGCCTCGGCCGCAACGGCGCCGCAGAGATCAAGGCCCACCCCTTCTTCCGCGGCGTCGACTGGGACGCCATCCGCGACATCCGCGCGCCCTTCGTCCCAGACCTGAAGAGCATCACCGACACCAGCTACTTTCCCACAGACGACCTCGGCCATGTCCCAGACGTCCCCACTGCCGCTCCCGCTGACGACGGGGCTGCCAGGCGCGACAGCGCCTTCGTCGGCGCCGCCTTTGTCGGCTACACCTTTAGTATGTACATCACCGTCTGACTGACCTGACGCAGAACGCTTCGACTATCTCACGCGCAAAGGCGCCTTGTAGACCTCTGCATTTCATCTGGCGGGAGTTGGTTGTTAGTCGTAGTTTGCCGAGGCGATCTATAATCGAATGCATTTATGTTTTATTTCGTCGTCACTACCTACAGTCTACGTCCTCCCCGCTTTTCCATCCTTTGAATCTATGCTTTTCTTGATAGCAAACCGCGAAGCCCGACTAGGCGACGGGTTTCCAGGCCGAACAGGCCTCAGCTTGAGACTCTTCTCCTTTACAAAATCTATTCGGCGGTGAGGCGTCTTCTTGATTCCTTTGGGAGAGACAGAAACATTGGGCTTTGCCGGGCTTGCCGTGAACGGATCATCTGGAACGCTCGGCACTGCACGAACGGGAAGATGTGATGCAAACGGTATCTTCCATTCGGGAGACTCGCTGGGTTCCGCGGTCGGTTCCGGATGAGGCTCAATAGAGATCTCAACTTTTGATACTTCCAATGACTTGCTGGACTCTGCAGATTGAAAGTTCACGTTCTTTGTAGAGCTGGAAATTGGGGACGGTTGCTTTTCTGGTTCCTCTCGAACCAATATATCCGGAGATTCCGGTCTAGGTTCTATTCTTGGCTGCGGTGGAAATCTCTTGGCGATGATTCGATTCATCATTTGGACATCTTTGGCTAGTTCATATATCTTCCTCAAAGACTTGACTTTGGCCCGAAGCAGCTCCTTCGACACTTGCTCATCCAGCAAGCCGATAATGAATCGAAAGATTATCTGCTTTCGAACAAATCGCTGACTCACCCCATGCTCCTTCCAATGTGGTCGCTCGTCCATGGCCCCAGCCCTAAACGCAAGAATCTCCACCCGGCGATAATAATCATAAAGCCTCTCCCCCTCAATCTGTCGTAGCCTGTCGAGTTCCTCAACAACGTCCGTTTTCTCAAGTGTAAACCTCTCCACAAACATCTGGCAGAACCGCTGTCGATCCTCTGTTCCAGGATCAACTTTGCGTAGAATATCCTGGATCGCCGGGTTCTCGTCCGCCCATTCAGCCGCATTTCTAATCAGCTTGGAATTCAACAGGTGCAGGAAGAATCGAACTGAAGGTTCTCGATTGACTCCTTCTATCAAAGAGCACACTATCTCAATCTGCGTGATCCAACGCCCGGCAGAAATGCTCTCATCCGTGCCAATGCCGTTAAAGGGCACTATATCGCTTATTGACATGACGAAAATGAGAGAGGAGATAGGAGGGGAAACGTGTGTTTGTAGATTCCATAGAGTGTCAAAGGTTAAATTTAGCGTACGCAGTCGACCACTATAACAAAAGTTGCTTTACGTCTCAAAGCGTTAAATCGTGATTTACAAAGCAGAAAATCGTTGATTCACTTACAAAGTAGAAAATCGTGATTCACTTACAAAGTAGAAATCGTTGATTCACTTACAAAGCAGAAATCGTTGATTCACTTACAAAGTAGAAAATCGTGATTCACTTTACGTCTCAAAGCGTTTAACAAATCGTGATTCACTTTACGTCTCAAAGCGTTTAACAAATCGTGATTCACTTTACCTCTCAAAGCGTTTAACAACGTGATTCACTTTACCTCTCAAAGCAGTTTGAGGAATACAGACTAGTTCCAAGTACAACCTCTCCCACAATCAAGCAGCAACTGACCGGTCTACAACTGTGCTTGTGCGATTAAACAGACCCACCAGGGCATTCTTGCTTTTTTTAGCCTTTCTCTTTTTCTTGGGACTTTCCCTGCCGGTTGCAATCGTATCCGGGGCAAACTCCATCAAGGTCCCCGGCAGGTCCCCCGCCGCTGCGATCAACGGGGTCGGCAGCTTGTCGAAAAGGTCTTCGGCTGGCGGCAATCGGCCAGACGGCGTATCCAGTCGTTCCTCCAAGTGACTGGCCGAGCGGCGGTGAAGCGAAGTTGCACGCGATAAAGTCTTCACCACTGCCGGTTGTTCGGCAGTTACAGGAACAATCGATTCATTCGGCGGGCTAGGCGAAGCAAAGCTATGACGTGCGTGAAGCGATCCCTGCCGAAAACTGTTTGCGTCTGACCGAGCAGGATCTGGTGCGGGAAACGAAAAATTGAACGGCTGCTGATGTTCTTGGCTATTCGAGAAATTCTGGGTTTCGCCTATGCGGGATTCTGTTTTGTGAACCGTCGTTTCCTTGTCAGAGACACCGTCGACCGAAGCACACCCGCGATCTTCTTCGTCCACTATTTCTGTTTTATTTTTGACAGGAGTGCTGCCCGGCGTTTTGACTTCTCGGCGACTGGCGCCCTGCTGCAGATGCGACAACCGCTCGCACGACTCGTAGATCTCAAACAGCGGTTTGTCCAACGACTCCCGGCCCACAGAATAGCGCAGTTCTTCATTGGATAAGCCTTTGAGAAAGGCCGTGGCCACCTGCCGACTAGCCATAGCCTCGGCGGCCGTAGCCGTGTTGTATGTTAAACACACATTGCCGACGCCCGCTCGATACAGAATAACCTCTGCTCTTCGGTAATACTCGTACAAACTCTCATCCTGCCCTTGTCCAAGCTCCGAAATCTCAGCGTCGATGTATTTCTTCGGAGTCGTGAATCGCTCGATAAATGCATGCACCAGCCGCTGGCGATCCTTCTCGCTGGGAGCACTCAATTGCAACAAATCTTTAAATGTCGGATTTGTATCCGCCCATTCTGCTGCAATTCCTTGAAGATGTGTGTTGAGCAGGCGGAAAAACAATGCCACTCGTGCAAAAGAGCACCCCGGAGGCCGTTGTAGAAATTCCCAATGCAACTCGAGTTTCAAAATCCATCTGTCCGCCGTAAACTTGTCGATTTTGGGACAGCCCGTGAATACAACAAATTCGACCATTCCAAAAGGTGGGAGTAGGTGTAGAGGAGCGATCCACTACCGACGTCTGATGCAATTGATTACGTGTCACTTGTCTGTATGAGCTCTCAATTCCCTCCCGCTACTTTGTCAAAAGATTGTAATAGTGGATAGTTGCGGACTTGGACTCTTCGCCTCAAGTAGGTGGATTATGACAACTATATAAGCCTACCTGGCCATTTCAGTGATCGGCAGAGGCTAACAGCACACTTGAGTAATTGACTTCTTTGGACTTTCCACAACCCATTATAAATAGCTATAGATTCAATTGGAGCAGAAAAGTTCCTATTTCTCTTTATATCTTAGGCGTTCCATCATGGTCAAAGAAGATGGTACGATTGATTTCTTGAGACTTGCTCAGTGCAGAGAATCTCCCCGATGAGAAACCACCCTTTGAGGTTCTAAAACTCGACTGGACATCCCTTCCCAACAACCTGAAAGATCCTATCTTGGATGACTTGAGCAACAGAGACCTGAGGTATCTTCAACTCTGTTGCAAACGGTACCGTCTCGACTGCCTCTCCTACCTAAAACGTCTCGATGCCGAACTAACGGATTCATTCGGGGGCAGATCAAACGATGAAATCGCGTCGGATCTGTGGCAACACATGAGGGAACACCCAGGTCTGGGAATAACGATTGCAAAACTATATCGTTCCCTGAAACGTGTCGGCCGTGCAAAACAAGCTGAATATATCCAAACTCGTCTTTTATCGCATGTGCAAAGCCATATAACCCTGATCCAGGGAATTCCATCAGAGAACGTATTGACGATCATCTCGAATCTTGTTTCCTGCGCAAGAGGAAACGTATGGGGAAATCTCGACAAGATGGAAATTATTGGATCCCTGCTTAATCGAGGAGTTCCAGAGCATCAATGCCACCTCAAGGAAATTTTCGATACAGTCAGCCCGAGTTGGAGTGAATCAGACGAGTTATCTGAGGAAGACGGACTTTCAGAGTTTTGGGAATGCCTGATGCTCAGGATCAACGATAGCTCGGGCAAGAGCCAAAGATTTATCAAGAATATGGTCGATCAAATACGTCACCAATACGAAGAACAAGGGAATCTGATCGAGGTGGATAAGAAGATTCCATCTGGAAGTACTAATGGAAGGGCGTGGAGATCCAGTCCGACCGCCAACTGATTTGACCAATTACCACTCGCTAGGATTTATTCAATATATCTACATGAAGCCTGTTATTAATTAAGAATTTTTCAAAAAAGCACATTCTTGGAGACAAATGAAAAGCTTGTTTATAAGACAATCTCATCCTGAATTCCCATATCTTATGGAGGATATCCTACAGTCCCGGGCAGTTGCCTTATCCAACCGGTCAATAGGAATAAAGTTGCCACTTGTGATACTTCCCATAGCTTCAATGTAAGTGAAGTTGCTATCGTTAGACATACTATGAAAATAATACCAGACTTGCTCTAACCCACCTCGACACTGCACAGATGGAGCATGTCCCGTAATTTTTGTGAGGGCTGTTGTGATGGCACCCAAAACGTACTTTTGATCTTCATAATACTCGCTGGCTGGCAGGTTGGTATCTGGATTCCATAGATACGAGCCAGTGTTCTCGACTGATTCCGCGATGGTGAGGACAGTATCATCGTCTTTCTTCAAGATAATCGAGACTCTTGAGTAATTTGTGCCAGGGTCTGTTTGCCAGGTGATAGTGTACAACCTCCTCCCGCTAGCAAATTTGATATGGGTAGTGCAGCGCTTTAACCCTGGTATAGAAAAAACGGACCTCCCCTTTCAGAAACATGCCGAGTAGATGGAATAGCTGTGGAAATGCTATCTTTTCATCTTTTTGGCAGCTTCACATTGCCCATAAGATCGCTAAGAAATATCTGGGTGACTGCTATATCCGCAACCGCGGTATAAGATATACATTCCAAACTGTGGAGGAATTCAAAATAGTATCTCTATACTCTCTACTACTTCTCAGTCCAAGTTATCTGAACCATGTCTCCAAAAAATATCAATCGAGGGAGCACTGAGTCTGGGCAGAGCAGGTGAACGGATCGGCTCAGTGGCATTAGGGTATTCTGGGGCTGTCTCAAAGGTTGAAATCTTTAGCGGAAGTGAGTTGGGAAAAGTAACGAAGTAAAAACTTGACCATCCTCAAGACAGGCTGTTGAAACAATCCAGACAACTCTCCGGATCAGGAAGTTTCTACGACAGCCTCAAATTGAATTTTCTAACGACAATGTCCGCATTCTGAAGCATTCGTGTTGACAGAGTCAGCCTTTGGTCTTTTCATACGCATTTCACCGAGACCGGAACGCCAAGCGCCTCTGGATGTCTCAAGAAGCCTCAAATTGCATTTTCA
>LXFE01000467.1:0-32608 GCA_001929475.1 Neolecta irregularis DAH-3 | reverse complement strand
CCCCCCCGCTGCCCCCCCCCCAACACGTACCCCTTCGTCTCCATAATGTACCCCACACACATCGCTGCACTCCGCGTATTCCCGTCCTCGCAAAACACCATCACCTTGCCCCCACACCCGCCCATCTCCTCGTCCACTAGCCGCTTAAACTCGGGAACCCCCCGCACAATAAACCCCTCGTCAATGCACACACTCGCAAACCTCAACCCGCTCTCCACTCGCGGCCGCAGAAAACTCCGCGTCGTAGGCGTACACACCCCTATCAGCATTGTAATCCCCACCTCCCCAAGCTCAACCGTATGCTTGATCTGCGAGTGCGGTCCCAAATACATCCCGGGCAGTATCTCTTGAATCTCCCGTCGATTCTCATACCTCTGATTAGCCACTGGCCCCCTCTCTTCTCCTACCTCCATTCCTGGTACCCTTTGATATCCTCATCAGGAACAGCATACGGTGCTAGAGTAGGGTACGATGGAATCGCTGTGCGCGGATGAACACTCCAACTCGAATGTTGGTCCATGTCACACTCCTCTCTCTCCCTATCACACCTAATCATCTCGATTCCCTATATCTGTTTCTACATCCGCAAATCTTCAATGTCCCATATTGTATCGTGTCTCTATTTGTGTTGTATTCTTTTAGACTGCTGATTTCGTCGTATTATCTTGATTTCGTTGTGAGCCAGTTGGTGACGTCATCCCAATAATCATGATACCATTATTATCATCTAATCGCACATTACCAGAACATAACCATAACATTATCACTCCAAACACTGCTTACAATCACCCACTAGTGTATTATCCTATTACTAATGATTATATAAACTGATTGCTCCCACCACCTTGATTTCACAATACTATACACTATATAATAGTCCTCCGAATAAACCACTCATATTAATTGGTAATGTCAATTGAGAAATTTGCACTAGAGATCTTTCCTGGCCTTTTCAAAGACAACTATCAAATATCTAAAGCACCGCTCGATCATGGCATAATGAGCTCAATTAGAGTTCTCAATAAGCAATTCTGCTACAGGATCATAAAAGTAAAATTATATGACAACATAGGCAAGTACAAACATCGCGAACTGCTTTGAAATCCCGGCCAAGGAAAGAGTGAGTTCCGAAATGGTGACACCATTTCCCTCAATGTCAATAGTAGGGTTCAATGTCGTTGAAGGCGAGAGCCTGGTAATTCGTGAAAAACATAAAACGATATGGTCCATCGTACTACAAGGCCAAAGCGACTTGAAATCGCAACTATGGGGGTAATTTGTATCAGTTTAATAGTAAGATCTCCTGCACCCGTCGACTTGTGAAGTTCCATCCATGCAAGATCGAACAAAGCCTGATTATCGTGTTCTTCAGATTCGCGTATTTGAATTGCAGGGTATATTTCTCGCAGGAAATCATCTAGCAAATCTTCGTTGTCATTCCTCAGTGAACATATATTGCAAAATCAGAGTTCCATTTTTTTCTGAGATTAATCACAAGTTGATAACAGATTTACCTTTACTAGAGGGTTATCTTGATCCGTATTGAGCATGACTGTTGAAAAGGTCAATACATACGCCGCATAACTTGACCAGATAACAGTATCGCCCTCTTGACTTTCAAAATACCGGGCAGCGAACTTTTATTTGGATCAAGCTTCGTGGAAATTGCGGTGGTGTCCTTGCATTTGTCTCCAATCTGCATTCAAACCTGCTGGAGTTAGGGAAAAGCGCTCCGAGGCTCTGGTATGCCTTAAGACGAGACTTTAGTTCCGGGGCTCTGGTAAATCTGGCGCTGATCTTTCGATGCGGTGAGGCCGCAGGGCATGTGACAAGGACGAGGGCGGCGGATGATCTGCAGGTATATTATTTGAGGCGACGCATGATCTGTAGAGGTGAGTTTTACAAAGTGGAAATTTCTGAGTCAAGATGTAGAATGGAGCGGAGGTGGGAGATAACCTGATAAGCAAGTGATCCATTCCAAATTTGTGACCAATGGACGTGACTTACCACATTCAGGTCGTCTGATAGCACCGCCATAGTTGAGCGGATTAACAGGTTCATTGCATAGCTATTTGCCATCTTTGGAAAAACAAAGAGCCCCCTTCAAATGGCAGAAACCGATGTACGGATTCGTACTGACAATTTGAAACTAACACTGGAACTGGGCTGAGATTATTATCAACCATGATTGTTTCTGACGTACAAACAAAATTAAATCAATATTCATATGGAAGTAATATATTGCTAGATATGACTCGTTAAACACATACATGAACCTATAATGCAACCTGAAAAGATTCAAATGTTCAACGCGCTATTTATCCATATTTGTTTAAAATAAAATTCCATGGTCAAAATGATTCGGTTTGTTACTGTGTTTTTATGATTCATCCACTGGTTCTACTTCAAGTTAACTAACATACCTATCACTAATGTCACTTGATTGCCGCTTAATTGTTGTTTGCCGTTTTCTAAATGCATCACTCATACAGAATTTGAGTATTCGTTGCAACTCGTTCAATTTAACGGGTTTTGTGAGATAGTCATTACAACCAGCTGTTAAACACAGATCGCGATCTCCAGACATGGCATTTGCCGTAAGTGCCACGATATGGGCTATATATTAGATATTAGATTTGAAAATTTGGTTTACATGAACCCTGAGGTGATTGTGTTTGTCTAATAAGAGAAGTTGCTTGTAACCCGTCCATTCGTGGCATATTGATATCCATCAAAATCAAATCGTAACACTTCACCCCCGAAGCCCTGCTTTGTCAAACTTTGATATTGAAATTTTGATATACTCAACGGCTTCGGCACCATCATGTGCAACATCCACTTCATCAAAGCCTTCCCATTTAAGCAGATTAATAGCTACCATCATATTGAGCTTATTGCTATAGAACAATAAGCAATTAAAAGAGGGAACAGTACTCTTCCACAAGTAAGATACTAAGTTTTCTGCTCCCAGTCATTTCCACTGGTTCAGTGTAAGGATGGTTCTTGTCCTTATGCTGCTACCAACAAGGGAGCTTAGCTGAGTACTGAGTGAAGAGTCTATGGATGATGAGTCCTATACCAAAGGCAAGGAGCCATCATCCCAGAACTAGCCTTTATATATACAAATGTGAGACTATATAATGATACCTTGTATGAGGCTTGCATATGCAGTGTTGTGGACGGGCCAGGCTAAGCCCTGGCCTATGAAAAGCCATAAGCTTATGCCGCTGGCCCTTGCCCCCCGCCCTCGTCGTCCGCCCTTGCCGCCCATACCCATCGCAGACACTCACTCACCCAGCTCAAACGAATACTAACCCTGCAGAATAGCCTCTGTCTCCTCCTCCGCATTGCTGTCCCGGTCATCCACCTGCAGAGTCTTCCCAGTGTCGGGGCGCCCTCAAACATATTTGCATTTCCAGAGCCAGATCCTTCATCGCATAGGGTGAGTAATTAATTTTCCGAGTTAATGACCTAGTGAAGATGAAAGGCCAACACCTTCAAAGTAACGGCTAGTCAGCTTAATAGAAAACTTCAACCCTCACTCAAATTTGTCACCCACTCGCTTCCTCTCACCCCACCTGACCATCACCTCACTGCACCGATGCCCCTCGATCTTTACACCTGTCAGGTTGAGTGAATACTCACTGTGATAATTTCACTGTAATTAATGGATACCACTAATGCATTATACAGGGAAATTTTACTATCCTAACTCTTTTATGCAAGGCAGGAACTTGGTATGCAAATCGGAAATATATCGAAGAACGAAAGAACAACCCGAGGAAGATCACGTTACCAGTCTCAGCTTTGATAAATAATCGTAGTGGCTTTATTAAAATCTGCACCTCGACGTATGCCAATATGAAGATGCTCTTTGTTCTGTAGCCGAACATAACATTGATGAATAAATTTACCCTCGTCAGTATCATCAAAATATTCCTCATTTATAATATGATTATTTCAGACACATTCTGCATTCGACAAACCTACTTACTGAAGCCTCCAACGTCGGACCGCATCCAAGAGATGCTTTTGAGTTCAATTGGCCGCATTTGACGATCAAAAGATCGATATATTCCCGGATTACACTTTATCGTGATCGGCTTCCTAGATCTCATCGAGTGCGTTCCAACACTCTCCACGCTTTCAGCCATACCCATGCGTCCACCTGAAAGTGAAATCGTAACACACCCATCGTCGGAACGTGCCGCAAAAGCTACTTCTAAAGCTTTGGAAATAATCTTTTCTGCGGCATTCATCATGGTAGACTGGTTCGTCCCTGTTATTAGAGCCATATCCCTGGTCACCCATTCTGCTAGATGTCGTATAGAAACAGCCTCTCGCTCGACAAGGTCGGGTGTAGTCAAAGTCTTAAAATAATGCTTTCGCCACTTTCTAGCCTCATCCCAATCAACTTCATTAATCAGAAATGTTGAATATATGATTTACCTTTTGCCATCTCATTATACACCTCTTCAAATCCGTTCGATACATGCATTGACCTCAAAGGAACTACCGGACCAAATATAGATTTCCACAAGACATTCATCATCCATCCTCTGATAAGTGCTATTCTCAGAGATCTATTATGAATCATTTCATTTTGAAGTTCTCTCCAAGAAACACCACAGATATTTTCACACCAGCCACAGAAATTTGATTTGTCGTTGGTGAAATAAGTAGTTTCCAAAATAGTTGGCGCTCGGCGGAAATTCTTTACAGCCATTTGTTTAATATCGCCACATAGTTGGTTTATTTTGTCGATGTAATACTTGTCGTCGCGAATATCGTTGTCCGGATGATTTGCGATAACAAATTGGGTTTTGATATCCTCAGCTTTAGCGATTGTTGAGACTAGTTGAGATTCGAGAAATTTGTTCCTTTCTTTCAGGTCGGAGTAGCTTTGCGATAACAGTCGGTACTTTCGAACAACATCATTCGGTTTTCGATAAACAGTGTTCCACTCTTCAGTCCTTCCTCTTTCGCGCGCTTCTGCGTTTATATGGCGTTTATCAAAGTCTGACTCTTTTTCTTTTTCATTCGAGTATCTTTCGTTGCCTTCGCTTCTCTTTCCGACTCTGCAGTTTGAATATCTGCTGTACGTGCCAGAGACGTTGGACATGTCCAGAACTTTCGTCGTAATGTCGACCGATTACAGTGATGCTACTTATGGACAATTTATCAGGCGCAAATGAGAGAAGTTGCACTTTATTTTCTCACTGTTTGCCGCAAATATTTATGATATGCAGGGGGTTTTCAGGGGTCAATGATAGGCAACAGATTTCGAGTCGACGAGCTAGCTAAGCTTAAATGCTGGCCTTTTCATCTCGCCGGATCTTTTGTTCATATACATTGCCATGAAATTTCAAGAACCACATAGTCTCTGCCTCGATGACCAAAAGAATCGATTCGTAAGAATCCTTGTTCATGACGGCCGTTCTGACAATTGACGAGATTGTTGGGATCGATTTTGGTACGACTTACTCAGGCGTTGCCTTTGCGTATTCTGGTGATCCAAATACAATAAGCCTCATCAGACACTGGCCGGGCTCAAACCAACAAACTAGTGTGAAGTAACATGCGTATTCCAAAAAACCTCATTGACCTGGGAGAAATGCATCGCTTATGATCTTCGAAGAAGACGGAACAATTTCAGCTTGGGGAGCCCAAGCTGAGAAAAAAACATTAAAATCTAATCAAACGATAGCTCGATGGTTTAAATTGCTTCTCGATGATACCCATTCGAATTACCTAGGCACGGCATCGCGTCATGCATCCAAACCTCCCAGAAAGACAGCGGCTGAAGTTGTAACGGATTATCTTACTCTTATTCATGATCATCTCATTAGCCATTTGAAGTCCACTTATGGGTGTATGCTTTTTAACTGTACGCCGATTGAGTACTATATTACTGTCCCTGCTATTTGGTCAGACAAGGCACAAGCGGTCACCAAGTCCGTAGCTGTCAATGCCGGGTTTAAAGGAAAGCTAGAGATTGTTCGAGAGCCTGAAGCTGCTGCGATTGCATGTGCACATATTGAACACGTCGATTTGAAGGTATGAGTTCGCGACTCTAATTGGTTTGAATCATATAGGAGGGAAACCGGTTTCTTGTTTGCGATGCGGGAGGTGGTACTGTCGATCTTATCTCATATCAAGTTACAAATGCTCTACCACTGCAAATAAAGGAGATCACAGTAGGCACAGGTATTTGAGAGTCATTTTCATCATTAAATGGTATCAAGGCGGCCTATGCGGAGCCACCTATCTTGAACATGAATTTGAAAAGCTTTTGCGGAAGAGGCTGAGCAAATTTGGGGATAAATTCCTCAATGAGAGGGGACTTTCTAGTCTTTTTCGAGAGTTTAACGACTATCTCAAAGTTAATTTTGGCGAAGATGACGATGAAGATGAATTTAACATTACCCTATGTGGGTGTGACATCGACGAAGATGAAGAAGCTGGAATATCGGTTGGGTGCTTGATATTCAGTAGGTAAATACATTCCGTCACCAAAAAAAACATTTTGACAGTAAACAGAGCCGAAATGGTCAGCGTTTTCGATCCAGTAATAAATAAAGTCATTGACCTTATCGAAAATCAGATTGCGAAATCGAACAGGACTATCGAGGTTGTCTATCAGCCAGAGGTATCGATTAAAGTTAGTAGATCATTTTCCTTGTTGGTGGATTTGGCTCCAATGGATATCTTCGTAGTCGCATCCAAGGGATGTATCCAGATATTTCTGTGCAACAGCCTTCTGATGCGTATGTATCTCTCGAAACTAAGTTTTCATAATCTAGTTGGTCGGCCGTTGTTCGTGGTGCTGTGATTCATGGTCTTTGTGAGAAGATAGTCACGACTAGAAAGGTTCGACAAAGTTACGGAGTATCTTGCAATTGCCATTGGGACCCTGAAAGCCATGACAAGGATCAGCATTATGTTTGCAAGGTTACAGGCGACGAAAAAGCGTCTGGCTGTATGAGCTGGTATGTGACACAGGTATATTTTGGCTCTGGTTGAGATTGAATAATATTCGATAGGGTGATGAGGTGCAGCATGCAGAGTCAATCAAATTACCATTCATCCACAACGCAAGGAGCAAGAAGAGGACTAGCTATGAGTACGACCTTCTTTGTTCTGTTGCCGAAACGCCTCCTAAGCGTTCAAGTCATCGTATGATGTTTCTCTAATGGTATTGCCTTGCTGATAATATATAGCTTCTATCAAATCACTATGTCAGCTCACTGTTAATCTAACCCAAGATCACAGACAAATGTATCGAACTCGACGATCTGTCACCAATGGCTCCCAGTACTTTGAGCTCAATATAGAAATAGCGATGAAATTCACAGCCTCAGTGCTCAAATTTGAGGTTTTATATAACGGGGAAGTTGTGGGCGAAGCTGCAGTAAAATACCTATGATGTAAGTCTTGCGCCCAAGTTCCAAATAAGAATAGGTTATATTGTCTAGCCTAAGATAAGTTAAGTAAACTTGTTGAGCTCAGGCTAGGTATGGCTATCTTCTGTCTTATATACTTGGGTGCATTTTGCAGCACGCTCAATAACTTCATGAAGTTGAAATTTATTTCGCATAATTCCAAAAAACCCGGTTTGCAGCCCCTCACCAAATTTTATCGCAATTCCTTATCACTGATCTCTTGACATCATAAAAAACAGAGGCTATTTTTAAATCCGAATTTCATGAAGTTCGGCTAAATCGGGCCAAAGAACTGGCTGCAAAATACGCCCTTATTTTAATTGCCGCAATATCAGTGCAAGCCACCAGCCAGTGTACAACCCGTGTTTAATGGGCTAGATTAATGACGGAGAGTCGACTATCTGTATCCTACTAGTGAGAAATTATGCACAAGGGTTTCTCAAGAAGATGGCAGCTTCTCCTTCGCTTTAATTTGATTCTTCCGCAGTGGCTTTGCATTTTGGTAACTACTTGAAATGGAACATTGAACAGATGTGTTCGAAAAGTCTTGAAAGTCCCGATGCGGTAGAAACAGATTACTAAATCTGCACAAACTTCTCCTTGGTATATCAGTAAAAGAAAGGGTGCGTTGGCGCAAACGACCCAGGGGGAAGAGGCGATTAATACAAAATGAGAACTTCTTTCTCTATCACAAAACCCATCCAGTAATCACTCGCGCGCCATCATCCCATACAATTTTCTCTACACCCTTACGTTTCCCAAATTCGTATGTCTCCAAGACCTTGGTACTCTTCCCCAGACACTTTGTACTGCAGATATGTCGTTGCAAGCCCAACCTGAGCAAAATGGGATCGACTTGAAAGGCTGAGCGGTATTTTTTAACACTGGTTACTTGGATCTCACCTGTATACAGATTGAGAAGTAAAACCCAAACCAACCGCTCCAGCCCCTGAACCGCCCAGGCAAAGACTTTTAAACGATTTTTATCATCTTCCGAATCCACAACCAAAGATCTGAAATTCAAAACTCGAAAAGTCGTTTGTAGTTTTCGAGTCATGTAAATTTCGAGGTACAAATCGAGATTTATCCGCAAGAGTCCATTGTCATCAGCTTCTTCCCATTTTCGAGTTTGGCGCCTGATAGGATAACAAGCTGCAATATCATCTATAAGCGTCACCATCATGTTCGAGCTGGACAAGTATTTCCAACAAATCATGCCTGGTGACGAGACGCTCATTCCCCCAAAAGAGACTCCTGAATTTAACCCGAATTTCCGGAATTCGAGGAAATCTTTGGTGGAGACAAGTTGATAGACATGGCATTCGCTACATGCAGTCTGCACTTTGACAACATTCGATAACGGAGTATCAATGGATCGGACAAGGGTAGCTGGTTCCCCATACCGCCAAATCGACAGCCCGCAGTTCGGCCATGTTGGGATTGTCAAAAATAGATCAGTCGATGGTACAAACCCGATTAAAATATGCTCTTTGAGCGAAGGAATACCCGGGTCGAGAGACGATATCGGGATTTCTGTGTAGAATCTAGCCGGGCTGATTGAGACAAATTGCCTACGTAAAGAACGACGTAGGAGGAATTGGTCCATTTGAATTATTCAAATTTTTGAATCTTGTCATTCGAAAGTGGGAAACGAAGGTTCAGGAATCATGGTGGGGAAAAATGAATAACGTGCCGGGAAAAGAGTATCCCAATTCAATAATATAATACGTCCTCCCTTAAATAAAAACACCAAAAGCCCACAACCTACACAATCCAAATGTTCAGTACTTGATATTAGCATTGAAAATATCAATGAATACCCAAGACGGCAGCAACAGTCAACAAACTCAGAATTCCAGCACCAACTTTATCGGCTGTTGTATTGTCTCTGATCTGCTCCGGGCTAGGTATACCGCTCTTGCTACTTGCTCCTGCGTTAGGATCGCCCTTGGAAGTTCCCCCCGACGAGGCAGTGACGAATACATCATTTGATCCATCACCTAACGGCGGCATAAATTTCATCAAATTCGATTGAATTACTTCAAAATTCGCCAATTGAACCTGCACACTAGTCCGCCCGTCGAACGTGGAGTTCCGCCAATCGAAACCGCACATATTCGTGCATGTTTTTCCGGCAGCGACGGCTGTAGAGGCTAATAATGAAAAGATCTGTGGGGCAGTGTGTGGAACGAGGTAAGCGGTATATCCCATGAACCGGGCGAGGTAGCCTTTAAATGTGACTTGATCGTCATTGCAAGGAACGGTGGCTAGCCAACATGTGTATTCATCAATCACTCCGTTCTCCACAAAAATATATGAAGCAGCATCGATGAATCCATCAACTCGTTGTTTCCAGATATCCGAGCCATTGGTCTATAGAATTAGTGCGTGTGCAAGCAAGGAAAATGGATTACATAAGCGTACATGAAGGCGGAACCACCGAGCATTACGGCGCTGTTATAACTCCACTGTCGGTCATCGATCATCTTGCAAT
This sequence comes from Neolecta irregularis DAH-3, assembly GCA_001929475.1. Taxonomy (NCBI): domain Eukaryota; kingdom Fungi; phylum Ascomycota; class Neolectomycetes; order Neolectales; family Neolectaceae; genus Neolecta; species Neolecta irregularis. The sequence continues at coordinate 22,672 of LXFE01000467.1, read as the reverse complement.
TTTGCCGTTCGTCAGCTCCGTCCAAAACCCAGTAATGTTCAGTGATATAGCCGACCGTCGTCATCCAGTCGAATATTTTTTCCGCCCATTTGGCATAATGCGAATCTCCGGTATATCTCGCCAATCGGGCTGCGATATTGAAAAAGGCGCCGTTGGAAATACTGTTTTTATACTGAAAGCCTGAATTAAAGCTAAATGTTTGCCAGGGAATACCGCCGCCACATTTATTCGTCCAACGAGTCGTCATATCGTTGAAGACTGCTTGAGCAAGAGCCAGCCACTGCGGCTGTCCAGCCGGCGGATCAGGAAATTTTGATTCTGCAGCACCGAGAGCTGCAAATGCCCAGAATGCAATATCGTCGTTTCCAGCAACAAACGTTTGATTTGCGGGGAGATAATTATTGTTTCCGCCGACTTGGTGGAGCATTCCCTTCGTTACCGAAGCGTCGTATCTGGTATCGTTTGTGTATCTTCGATAATCGATCAAAGCCTGTTTGGTCAGGCATGACACGCGAATGCAAGTACGCCAAACATTGCTCCGGTCTGCCACCAGTGGCTCCCACTTCCCTCGAATAACCCAGGAACATGACCGGGTTCATCGCCTTTGTAGAAACTGAACATTTTCTGGCCAACAATCCCAGATGCCTCAACAATGGATTCTAGCAAGTTGGTATGTCTCCAAGTGGGAAATATTTACCTCTAGATGATGGATCGATATTGAGTGCATTTAATGTGGCTGTATAAGAGAGAATCAGTAACAACAACGAATACATGATGGCGTTATACGACGACTACAAAAGTGGAGGTCATTGAGGAGGATTTGAGGTAGCCAAAACATGAAACATCATATTAAGAGCGGGTAAGTGATCTAGGATGGATAGTAAAGTGCAACGGAAAACACAAAACCCTTTTAAATTTCAGACAGCCATCATTCCCGAACTCCGAGAAGATCGGATTTGGTTCATGTGTGAAAATGAAAAATACGGTCGAAAGCCACTTCAATGCTGCATATTTTTAATGGCCCAATTTCTAAGCAACTCTTCATTTATCAACTCACGCAGCTTTTCTGCTGGCACGCCGCTAGCCTCGAATTTCAGCATTTCGCTGACATTCGTATCAATGCTGTTTAACAGCTCTTGTGTCACATCAGGTTTATCGGGTACGAGCAAGGGACCCAACTGGGTCATTGCGATAGCCAAAAGCGAGAATGCTTCACGTAATAACACGATCCATTGAAACGGGAGAAAGAAAGGCAGTTGAAGCGGGCGAGTGATCATGTGCAACTCGACGAAAGCCAACGTTACGATTGCCAAGTATCTCCACTAGACGATCAAAATTGGGATTGTAGGAGGCATACGAATTTCCCCCATGAGGCTCTACCTATCATACCCAAGACAAGGGAAACAAAGGTAGAGACGATATAATACCCAGCGGATGTGTATAGTCCGCGAAAAACGTATTCTTCTGTAGTGATGAAATTCCAGTGGACTATATCGGGTCCAAAAGCATCGTAAGCGAATCGTGAAGACGGCGACGAGAGCACGTCATAGGCTGTTTTCAATTCAATGAAGACGTCCGAGTCGCCGGTTTTATCGGGATGATGCGTCAGGGAACTTTTTAATCAACAAGATGTGAGGAAGATGAGGTGCACAGTCTTCTAAATTGGCGCTTGAGGTCTTTCTCTGAGACGGAGGGGTGTACAGATAGCAAGTCGTAGTATGTAGGGCCGTAGCTTGAGATTATGTTGAACAAGGCGTATGCGATATAGAAAGCAGTGAAGAGAGAGCAAATGGCGATGTATACTCTACGACCACCGCGAAAGATGCGAGAATAAATCTTATAGATGAGGTCTGGGAGGAACCAGTAGAGGAAAAGGAAGGAGGTTGGGGCGAAGACGGGCATAGGGGCCGAAGTGCGGCGGTGCCTGGGGTGGCAAACACAAAAAAAGGTAACCAATTACTATACAACTATATTTCTAGCCTTCTCGTTGCTGTCTTTATTTACTACAAACCGGAATGCAGCAGGTATCCACAATTAGTTCTGTGGAAACATTAAAGAGTATCTATGAGAGAAGAATACATGGATGGCATATGTTCAAATGACACTGATGCCAGAGTTATACACATTAAGAAGGGGAAAGTCTGCTAGAGCTGTGTTAGATAAAACGTGGAGGGAGGAGGAATGAAGTGAGTGCACGTTGTTGCGACTCTGTTGGCTAAACAACCACCTGTTTCGGGCCATCCTCCCACCAGTCCCAACCTGGCACGCGACAGCCTCATGCGTACATCTGAGTTGCCAGTGGAAGAGGCGGGTATTTCTGATGCGCAAAAGAAAGGATGGCAAAAACCGGGGGCGGGGCGGGTTAGAGCCAGCCTTTTTAGCGACAATTGCATCACCAGCCGCCCTGGGCGATGCGCATATAACCACGGCTGAGTGCTGCTGCTGCTGGTAACCCGAATGTCTCTGTACCTGTTGCTGTTGCTGCCGCTGCTTGTGCTGCCAGTCCTCGCTGTGCCGCTGCCCTCTGCCGCTGGTCTCGCACCCGTCGCCGTGTCCTTGTCCCACACCGCCAGCCCCGATCTCTCTGCCGCACCAGTCACCGTCACCGTCACTGCAACGCCGTCGCCGCTTGTCCGCACCGTAACTGCTGCTGCTGCCTGTGTCCAGCAGTCCGCAGTCGCCGTCCTCATCGACGGGTCGGGAAGCATCGGCGACCAGGGCAAAGGCGCTTTGCCGTCCCCGCCGCTTGTCGCTTCCCCTGTGCCGCTCCCAGTCGCCGACAACAGCCCGCCGCCGCCTGCTACAGTCACTCTCGTGTCGACCATCTCCTCTGTCAGCACCCTCACTCTCGTGCCCGCTGCCAGCACTCTCACGCTCACATCGACCGTCTCCGCCATCAGCACCCTCACACTTGTTTCGACAGTCTTCTTTACCAGCACCCTCACTGTGCTGCCGCCTCGCACCCTCGCTCTTCGCCCCACACTTGCGCTGCTCAACAGCACCCTCCCATACACACCTCTTGGTTTCAACCCCGCCCCTTCTGTCCCCACCACTCTGCAGTTGCCCACCTACTCCCCCATCCCGCAAGCCAATCTAGTCCTCGACTCAATATCTCTCGAGACTCTTGTCACACAAACAGATTCTCCCCCCTCCCATCCGACAGCATGTGTCCTCCCACTATACTCGCCCACCCAAGCTCCAGTATTCACAACAATATCTATCTCTATCTTGCCATCTCTCCAGAATAACCAAACTATCGCTTCTTTGGCTCCAATGTCTAACAATGTTGCTACTCAAATAGCTAGCCCCGTTCCCAATATTTCGCCACCTCCAGCAGACAGCGGTCTGCTTCAATCAACCGTCTATGAGACCATTCCTGTCCCATGCACAACATCATAATCTACGGACCGGTATTCATGTAAATTATAGATATAGATTTGCTTGGAGTTGGGATGTAGCATCATTTCATTGTATGCATTTATTTAATCAAACATTGACATAATATCGAATCCTACAGTATTGATAGAATTCTAGAGAATACATAGTACATTACAACAATATACTTGTATCAAATATATCATCAATATATGTAGCCAAACACCAAGATCCCCCCTCCCCCCAATTTTAACGTCGTACCGCCAAACTTGCAAAAAAGCCCGACCTCATCTCCCCACATTGCTCATATGCACGTCTCTTTCAACACCCCAATATCCATACAGTTAACTTTAAATACTCTACATCTATGACTTAACTTCACTCCCTCCATTATGGAAAGTGGCGCAAAGAACAATATCATTCCTACTGTTAATCTCGACGAAAGTCAACGATTTCTTGATAGCAGTCTATTTCTTCCCATGCCGGAACGCAAAAAGAGCATCAAGTGGGAATTCACCATAGTGCACATGTGGCAGCCAATCATCATTTTCTTGACGAGGTTCCCGTCCGATATTCGTGCACGAGCTTCACGGAGCATCCCCTGCTCGCACTTTTGCCGCTATCAGAATATACCAGGAACATTCCAGCGGCGACAGGAAACCTTTCCTCGCGTGTATCATTTGTAGGTGGCTGGGGAGAACATTAATTGCTTTGCCGCGCAGCGAGGCTGACTCCTACCTCGCGCGCGTAAATCGCGACCATCAACCTTCCACCCAAATCGGATCCAGCCAATTCCACATCCTATATAACCCTGTCTGCCTCCCTCCAGATGTTTCTATCCTCTCTTTTTCTTCAGTCATGTATGCACTAGTTGCCCTCTTGCTGGTCATCCCTTTCGTCGTTGGAGCTCCTGCTGTCTCGTTGACGAGTTCTGCTTCTTCTGGGGCTTCCTCTCTTTTATCGTCCTTGGACTCTGCCGCTCTTTTGAATGCACCGGTAGCACTCTCTTCCAGCTCGCAAACTCCTAAAGTTAACCTGACCACTGTCTATGTTACGGTTACCAACAACGCAGCCTGCAAGGCTAGTCCGACAACGCCTGCAAGCATATCCATAGCCGACTTAAACGCGAATCAAGTCCCGGTGACTTCGGTTCAGTACTTTACTGTTTACTCGACTCAAATCGTTATCACTTATGAAACAATCTATCCATCTGGCAAAGCCGCATCCTCCGGAGTCGACCCGCTTTCAGTTGTCCCAGTAACCAAGACCGTTCACGTTTCCAATGTTCTTACAAGCACGATAACCTCCGCACCTAGACAAACTGTCAACATCAACAACCAGATTGTCTCTTCAGCAAGTGGCATGGGATCTCCTGTTCTTGTTCAGAATCATGTTATTCCGGCAAAAGTATCAACAATCACCCAATACATCACTGTCCCGTCCTATGTTACTTCCTATGCTCCACAGTCAACTTTGCTTGGAATTGGTACTCACATTGTCCAAGATAGTACGATTACTGTTCCTGCTCGGACCGTGTACACATACACCAAGACAATCGTCAGTACTGTTGCGAATATTGTCACGCAGGTCGTTGAAACTACTGTTGATCCGGCTACCACAATTTCTGACAGTTCCGGGTTGCCCTCTGCCGTTCAGAACGAATTAACATCGTCTGTTATCACCATTACCACGGTCGTCCCTACTGTTGTTACTTCTTATGTCCCGGCGACTACAACATTCCAGGCAGTAGGCGTCTACTTTGTCGAAAACATCCAGATTACGATCGAAGTTGCTCCTTCCGTCTACGTTTATCAGTCCACAGTAATTGCAACTCAAACGGTTACGCAAATTGCACTTTCAACTGTCAACATTCAAAGATCTGACAATTCAACTTCTGGCCTCTTTCCTACTGGAGTTCAACATAATGAAATTACCGGCTCTCGTTCTGTCGTCACTGTCACCCAGTTTCGGCCTTCAGTTATTACCCAGTTCCTGCCAGCCACTACGACTTTCCTAGATCCTGGCGTGTTCGTTGTCCAGCATATTGATGTCACAGTCAACATTGCACCATCCGTGTATGTCTATCAATCTACAATTCTTGCCACACAAACGATTACTCAAGTCGTACCATCAACTATCGGTATTCAGCCAACTAACGGGGTCTACAATGGTTCGAATGGATCAGTCATGACCATCACGAGCTATGTTCCTTCGGTAAGGACTCAACATGAACCGTGTACTACCACAATTCTCCAGACCGGTATCGTTGTTATCAACGCCCAAATCACTATTGATGTCACAATTGCACCAACCATTTACATCTACGAAACTGATGTTTTGCAAACCGTTACTGTTACTTCGCTGCTCCTCCAGACTCAGACCACTGCTATTCCTACAAATGGTGGTTTGAATTCAAATTCTACTACCAACGGCACATCGTCTGTCAACAGTACTATGGTAGCAAGCACCACAATGCCAATCTACAGAAACTCGACTAGCTCAACTGTCGCATTGCCTACCATTACCGCCAGCGGCAACATCACGAAGATAAATGGCGCTTCCAATCAGACGTTCTCTGGAAATTTGACATCATCGAGCAGTCTTACAAGGAATGCGACAACTTTAACTACGTCTAACAGCGTTCCTTGGCCTACTGTACTGACCAATACTACAACTCCGACCACGAATACTTCGGGAAGTTTTTCTTCGACAACTACCATAACAAGCACTACCTGGGTGAGTGCACCAACTAGAACGGCCTCTGTGAGTTCTTCCTTCGGCTCCTCCAATACTTCAACTTCAATGACCACGAGATCACCGTTTTCTACAACTACGATTCAGGCGTCGAGTTCCACCCATTCTTCAGTCCCAATTAAGCGCAACTATTTTCAGGCTCGGGCAGCAAAGTTGACGCAACTAGTGTATTATAGATAGCTGGCTTTCTTAACTTTGTATTTTTTCCATTTTATGTGCATGACTTTTTTGAGGATCAACGAAAATGTATTCACGACGATTTCGTTAGTTTAACTTCCATACATTCATTGTTTTTTTAGATTAGCATTTAAATGAGGACATTTTATCTCAAGACCCGTTTTGCAGCATCATCAAAATAATTTCATGAAATCAGAAAACATGAAAAATAATTCACCTTCATTTTCGATCGCGTGACATCGTTTAATTGTCCCAGATTGAGTGATTTCCTCTTATCAATGACTGTTTCGGCTATTCGGAGGTACTCTACCGATCCCAGAATATCAAAGTTTGGAAAGACGTTTACCAATGAGTTTTCAAAGATTAGAAAGATTTCTAGAATCCCGAAATATGTGTGCTTGCATGCTCTTTGAACGAAAAGCTGATATCACCAAGCCACTTGTATTATGTCATGGCCTATTTGGGTTCGATACTATAAGTAGGACAAATTTGTTGTCCCAATTTCACTATTTAGATCTTTTCCCGAAAGCTCTGAGTTTATCTTCAGTGGCACCGATCAGCTACTGGAGAGGCATCAAAGAAGTTCTCGAGGCAAACGACATCGAAGTTATAATTACCAGAGTCCCTCAGAGCGCGACAATTCAAGAACGGGCCCAAGTCCTTGCCGAAGAAATGCGAATTAAAGTAGGAGAAAGACAAGTCAATTTAATTGGGTAACTAGTTAACCTCTCAATTTATTAAATTGACTTGCTGTAGACATAGTATGGTAGCCAATGTCTTTTCAATCGCTTTCTGAGAGGATAGGGAGGTCTTGATGCGCGCTATCTAATTTCCAAAATTCGTTGCAAAGGTGTGAAAAGTCTGACTACAGTCGTCACTCCGCATCGTGGTATTATCTTTTTCTAACGCAACAATTGACTCGTTCAAGGATCGTCTTTTGCCGATTATTGCTGTGAATTCATAGGAACTGAGCGACAGCCCAGGATTTATCATTTTCTTAAATCGTTGGGTCTGGAGACTGGAGCATTTGAACAACTCACCGCAAAGTATATGATTGACCAGTTCAATCCAGACGTCGGGAATTTGCCAGATGTAGGCTATTTTAGCTATGGAGCGGCAATGAATCCTGCGTTCTGGAGTATTTTTTGGGGTAGTAATAGTAAGGTCTCACTATTTTGGTATAGTTGATCGAGAGGAATAATCAATAAAGTGGAGGGGCCAAACGACGGCCTTGTTAGTGTAAAGAGTGCGGTTTGGGGGGAGTATTGCGGGACAATTGAAGAAGTAGACCATGCACGTCCCCTGCCCATGTGATATTTCTGACTTCCAGCTGGATATCATAAACTGGGTATATCATTTTTCTGCTGTTTGTTTTGTTCAAGGTAGACAAATCGGATACGGAATACCTGGAATTTGATATTGGGACATAGTCCTGCATTCAATGCGGTTGCATTCTATTTAGGAGTTGCTGGTCTGATAAGTATGCTTGGCAATGGTCTGATTATAGATATGCTTGCTCACAAGGGATACTAGTCGATAGGGTTTATAGATCTATGCATTCACGGTTATCTCAGCCACGGCAAAAGTGCCACGTGTTTGTTCCATGCGAAATGTCAAGTCCACGAAACGTAAAGGGAAATAATAACCACCGCCACCACACCCACTCATAGCCTTGCTTATACCCACCTAGATCATTTATCTCGCAGCCACTGCTCCTCCACCTTAATCATTACAATTTATTTTGTTCACTTGACATTAACCCTAAATAACCCATCCTTCACGACCTCCTCGCCTCTGAAAACCGAGTTCCTGGAGGGTAATTCCCCTAAGCGTTTTTCAAAGTCTCTTTTCGCAACAACAGAGCGATTGAGCAGAATGAGTCAGCAACAGAACAGGATGTAATTATCTAGCAATTCTATTTTGTATCAAGGCATCAAAGTGGAGATTGCTATTAGAAGCCAATAGAAGCAGTAACTCAAAGCCTTTAGCCCTGTATAAAAACTGTATTAGGAATAGGCTGGGAGTTGCTTATATTCCTTGTACCAATTGTATTTCAGAGGATCAAAAAGGATTTGGTTCTTCAAATTGGCCACAAAGTTTTCAAGGTACGGGGGTGGTGGCGGTGGTTATTTCCCTTTACGTTTCCTGTACCATACATTTCGCGGGGAACACATGTGATCAATCTGAAACGACACATTGAAAGGTTCTCTGGCGTTTTTCTTTACATGAATCTTCTCGGGTAATAAAAATCTTTTGATCTGAATAAATATATGGATGACAGATGAATGGTTCTTAATCGCAGCGCGGCAAGTCTTATACCTGTTTTTTCTGTCGCAGCTCGTTTATCATTGTGCAAATGCCTTTGGACGATAATCTGATCAGTAAAAACATCTATTCGATAAATTCTATCTTATATGGACAGCTTATACGTTATCCGCTGGCTCTAATAAAGTGGTAACGATAACATCTTCTAATTACGCCGATCCTTTATATTCCAAGACCCTGGTTTATCATCCGGATTTCTATTTGATCGCTCTCTCAGATCCAATCAATGGACATACAAATGCAGAAGTCCAAGCACAGGACCTCGATGCGAAGGAAAGATCAATTGTTCTTCACGATCCCGAATATGTCGTCGCGTTGAAGGAAGCTTCGGGATTGCGGTTTAATTGGAAATTTGAATTTGAGGGGGGATTGTATACCTGTATTTATTCAATTGGTTCAAAGAGTGATTTTTCTAGGGACACGAGAGAATTTACTGAGCCGGAATCTTCGGTGTTCATATACCCCGTTGCGCAAATCCGATGACCACCCGATAAGCGTGGCACTTTTCGAATCGCACATGCTTTTATCAAAGGCATCAAAATTCACTATGCTGGACTATAATGTGTTGCGTCTAGGCATCCAAGATCTGAAAGGCCTGGAGATTTGCTTGTTAATGAGCGTTCTAACTTTTCTGGATGCTTGGTCCGATAGGGACACTGGCGATGTTACAAAAGAGACTCTACGTCTGCGAGAAGAAGAATCGCGCCTCGTCAAACTTAGGAAAGAGGAACGGCGGCAGCACTTACTGAAGCAACAGCAACAAGCGAACGGCAACGGGCCTCCTAAACCAGCCGGCCACCATTGGCCATGGGGAGTACCGGGTTAGGATTTGGCAAGTAGATTTGGCAAGTACAGCTGTTCACCTTTGCTTTGGCGCACTCTTTTCTTGGAACAAAGCAGAAAAACATGAGGCTGTTTTCCCAAAGAGTTTTTCCTATATTTTGCGGGCCTATACAAAAGCTCATCGACTTTTAATATTTCTATTAATAGTAATGATTCATCACAAAGATTCGACAGCGAAAGAGTTTTCAGCTAGATAAAGAGACAATATCTGTTGGAAGGTATACTCATCCTCTTATCATCCCCAGGTGTAAAGCGAGATCGAATAAGAACTGAAGGGAGACAAAATTTAGCAGGGATCATGCTTCACAGCCTGTGACCATGCATAGTTGTGTTTGTTTGCGCTCATGGCGCTATTTCTCACATCGCGGGCTTCCCGGTCTTGGACTATTTGTCAATTGGACTGACCGAGCTCCAGCGGAATCGTCTCAACACCCGCCTCCAGCTTATGCAGATAGTAGCAGCATGGCACAAAGAGTAGGGAACGACAAGACAAGGGAGTCGGATTTCCGAGGCTCGCGCAAAGCGAGTCATGCCATTGAAGCGAGGTGTTGATCCGTTTAGGCGGCCCGACCTTGCGAAACGTCGTACAAACTTCTTTGATCCCATGCGCAAGAACTTGGACAACTCTGCGAACGCCCAGTACCTGGTTCCTCATAACTATTAGATTCCCACTATGCCGCTCCCGACAATTCATGCCTGTTGCTGCGAGTCTGAGACTCGCCGCGAAAACGAAAACCCCGCAATTGCCGCTCGACTCTTCTTTCGCAATAGGATTCAGGACAGGCTTTGGTGTTGTTTGCAGCAGAGCAGAGTCTGGCGTGAGAGATCCGGTGCCGACGCTTATGACTGCTGCAACGCGCGAATCTCCGTTCGCTTGCACTGCTCAAGAGCGAGATCTACAGTCTCCTTGCTTTTCATCCAACAGTCTGCCGTCGCAAATGTACCAGCTGAATCAAAGCCAGCAAGATGCAGACATAACAGACCTCTTTGGCGCTCAAGGTGCTGCAATATTCACCAGCACTCAAGACAGTCCTGTCCCGGGCAGTAGTGTGATAGTCGTGGATAGAACTCAGCGCGCAAGGGAATTTGCGGCGTTGAACGAGCAGACTCTAGCGCGGAACGCGGCTCCGCCATCAAGAAAACGCCCTGGTTCGTCAAAGGAGGCTGCAGCCAAAGACATTTCCTCTCCAATAGACCTCGATCTAGAAAGTTCATCGGCAGACGAAACCCCCTCTACTTGCGATGAAGAGAATGAAGATGTAATGCGCCAGCCAACTTCCAAGCGGAGATTTTCAACAGCAAATCCCACTCAGTCATTCAAGATTCAGAATCGGAAACCGCATCCTGAAAGACGGAAACGCCGTTCTGTTTCATCCAGCTCTCCAGTTTCTGCTCGAGGTACTACCAAAATCTCAAGCTCGACCTACATGAGAAAGTGTTGGTCCTGTTCCGCAGACTCCACACCGTGTTGGAGACCTGCTCCATGGGTTGAGGGAGAAAGTCACCTGTGTAATGGTTGCGGGTTACGGTATATTTGATATTGGTGAGATTTTGACATCCAGGTACAAAAAGAGTGGAGTAAGATGCACCGAGTGCCGATATATCCCTTCAAAAGGAGAACGGGCAGCTATGTTAATTGCATGCGTCAAATGTTCTGGTTCCGCAATTAAAGACTGACGTATATTTTATGGGGTCCGCAAGGATGGTCTGCTCGGAACTATGGTTGAATGAGGGTCTCTTAGAATGCATTTTCCTAGCAGGTCTTTCGAGAATCTTCCGCTTAAGCGGTAAATGGAATAAATAGGAAACCTGCAGATTAGTTGAATGGCTCGGATAAAAATTGGTGTAAGCCAAATTTTACAAATTGTGGTAACCGGTGATTATCTCAGGCGCGAAGCAGGAAATTAAATCCCTTCTGTGAATGAGAAAATTTTGAATGAATTTGTATGTGAATCAATAGATGAAATTAGTGGGGAGAGGTTGAATCTTACAAAAGGAGATACAATCCCACCTCTGCTCTAACGGAAAGCCCTACATAAGGTTAAATGGAGTAGAAAAGCGGTTTCAACAAATAAACAGACAATACAGTTAGTGTAGTCTTCCTTAGAACTCATTTCAACAGTGAAAAAGTCGCAATCAACCACTATTGTGACCGCCTTATACAACTTGTAATGACTCCGAGTGAAAGAAAGTTCTCAAGCTCTTCGACTTTAGACCTCTTCTGGAAAAAAGTATTATATGACTTATTGGTTCTGATTATATTGGCTACAAAAATTACACGTCTGAGGGTTGAATGGATGGCAAGAATACCAACTGCAAGAAGAAAGAAGAATACTATATTAATAAGAAATGTTCAGGGCCTTATTCATGATAATCTCAAAACAAGAGGTTCTTCCCCTACCTCCTCTTCAGAAAGTCTGTCCAATTACTCCTCCCTTTTTCCGAGTCAATAATATCGAAGTCCCGACGTCCGGTCGTGACATCAATATGATCTACAGGGACAATTTTTGATCTAGAGAAAACCTTCCAAGTGGCCCACATGATAACAAACACCGGAATCCCAAGGTAGTTTGCGAAAAAGGTCTAAGTCTGATCAGGTGACATATTCCATAGCAACAAGTACCTTTACTCTAAAATGGTTGTCATAAGGACCGAGATCAGTATCAGGGATCGGCCATACTGAAACAATCCCTTGAAAAATGACGGTCAAAAGACATACACCGAATCCGAAGACAAATTTACTCTTGTACCAAGATACTCTGTAAGTGTTTAACAATTCGTAATCGGCGAGCTGTAACTTCATGGCGGATCTATATCTCAAATGCGCAAGAAATACCGTGGCCCAAACAAGAAGCATAGCAAGCCCGGTAACACTGGCAAACCATCCAAATACTACTGTTCCAGAATCGGTAACATTGAGATAAGAGAGAGCGGTTCCAACTAAAGTGGTCGCCGCAAGGGCCCAGAGGGGTCGTCCTTGTTTGTCGGTCTTGGATAAAAATACAGGCGCAAAGCCGTCCTCGCTAAGAGACACCAAAATTCGCGATCCTGCATAAATAGAGGAGCTAGCCACACTCAGGACGCAAATTAGAATCATTGCATTGAAAATCGAAGGAAGTGTGTGAATACGAGCATGTCGAATCGCAATCACAAACGGTGAAGTATTGGTCATACCTTTGCTGTTGAGATGACGATCATTGGAGGGCACGAGTAAGGTGACCATGAAAATTGCAAGGATGTAAAATACCACAATTCGGAAGAAGATAGCGCGAACAGCCTTCGGCATAGTTCGAGCTGGGGTTTTCGATTCTCCGACTGCAATTCCCACGAGCTCAGTTCCGCCCACTAAGCAATAAGTGCTGAGCAAGGAAGATGTATACTTGCGAAAGCAGCGCTAACGAGGGCAGAAACAATTCCTCGGAAGCCATTTTTGAATGCACCTGGATCTCTCCAGTATTCTGTTCCATGTTTGTGATGAGTTGGACCACCACCAGCGCACAAAACCTAGGTTCAGCTTACACTCGTTGAACAAACTCATACGAACGAAAGAATGATGAAACCAATGATACTTATCATCTTAATCGAACTACTGATGAATTCTGCCTCGCCATAGATTCGAACGGGCAAAAAGTTGATGCACGCTACTCCGACGAGGAAGATAGTGATCAGGACTGCGACGGGCACCTTTTCTGTCCAGTACTACGAGGATCAAAGAAAAGACTTTGACCACTAGTGGCATACCTGCATAAGAATGGCTGAAGCAGTCATTTCGGCCGGAAGGGCACAGGTCCACGCAAACCAGTATTGCCACCCTAGTGCAAAACCAAGGGCAGGATCAATGAACCGTGCCGCGTACTTTGTGAAAGACCCTGGCAGGTTAGTTTCAAAAACGGAATATTCATGATATAAAAATCAAGTACCTTTTACAGGGAGGTTCACGACCATTTCTCCTAGACACTGCATCATAAAAAACACCTTTTCGGTCATACTGAGAGCAATACGCAGAGACATACAGCAGCGCCGATTAAGATGTATGCTACCAGTAGACTACCCGGACCTCCATTCTTCAAAACCGGACCTGTACCAATAAATAATCCAGTACCAATTGCTGAAGCGATGGCAATCATCTGAATGTGACGAGAAGATAACTGGCCCTGGAGACCGCTGCCCTCATCAATTTTCACGGGGACATAATTTTCCGAGCGAGCCGGCTCAGAAGCAAACACCATTTCGATAGCAAGCAGGAAATGGAGGACGTGCGGAGGATATTAGAGAAGTCATCGGAAGAATTCCGGATGCGAACGACTTAATGTGAGACATCCGGATGAAACCAATATTTAAGTTGGAGATGTTATTTTTGTTGTTCCGAAAGCGGTGAGGACTGAGATTGGCGCATGGAACCACATCATAGTGGTAATAAACTTATAAACCGCTTGGATATTGGGATGATTGTTCGAAACGAGAGTAATATCGTGTGCAGATTGGCTCGCAAACCTGTTTGTCTCTTGACGTTTATCGCGTCGCATCGCATTACCTCGAAAACGCTGCTCGCCGGACGTCATTCATCACTCGCGCCTCAATATTGCTATCTTTATCGATGTTATCAGCAAGAGGCTCCCGACTAACGGTATGGACCATACCTTCATAGGTTCTGTGAAAACAATCGTTGGCGATTGTTACAGCCATAAGTATTGTCTGCAGTCAATCAAGTCTGAACACCAACCAAACTTTATGCCTTTCAGGGACTATGCCGTGTCTTTCGACTTCTGGTGATGAGAAAATGATTTACACGGACCTTTTAACGCTGTCACTTCCGATTATTCATATCGGATTCTTTTGACATGGTTGCCCGTTCTATTTTAGATTGCATGGGCCGCTTCCTAAGGAGGCGGTGTCATCGATTTAACATATTTTTTGAAACTTATCGTGATCTCCATCGTCTAATACTGGTTTGAAGGTACAAAAGGCATGTCGATCGTCTTACCAACTCGTTTACATCTACGCGAGAATCCCCAAAGTGAACACGTCTCCACTTCGGATTAAAATGATGTGTCGAAAGAAGAATGACCTAGCTTCTTTTTTGCAATACCATCCCTGCTTTCCTGGACGAATTCTCAAACTTTTCACTTTGTAGCAATGATATAACCGACTGTTCCCTGTATAAGAATCCTTCTACTTCTCTTAGCAACTCCAAAATGATATCCTCTCCAGCGAGCCCAAGCAGACGATCTCGACTCCTCCAGGCATGTCATGGTTGCAGAGAACGAAAGGCAAATATTGAAGAATTTCTATAACTAATTCTCTAGATTAAGTGTAGTGGAGGAGACCCGTGTGCTAGGTGCGAAAAACTGAGACTCTCCTGCGAGTACGATATTGCCCTGTCACGACGAGGGCCAAGACCAAACGTATACATTAGTTCATATCTGAGAATTTACTGAAAGAAGCCTGATAATGCGAAGGGGCGACGAAGGTCCAGCAATCCTACAGCACATTCGCTGGAACCAATTCCCGCAAATCTTCTACTTCCTCTCGATGGACTTGATCAGGAGGCGCAAATATTACTACTCACACTCTTTTTCACCCATATCAATCTTCATCTAGGTGAAATTATACACCGGGCTTGGTTTTTAAACGAGCTGCAGCAGAATCGATTGGACCCTCATTTAATTTATGCGATATGTGCTGTTTCTGCCCGGTCCATGTTACAATTTCACAATTTGCTAATACATCAGATTTTCGCCAAAGGCAGAGTATCGTGAGCAGTCATTCCTTTCAGGCCAGTTGTATGCTTCGGCCTCTCGAATGACTCTCCTTGATAACGAACTCCCGTCTTTCACTGCAGCTCAAATTCTGGCATTGCTCTATCTCCAAGAGCTTGGATGTGGTCGTGGCACTAAAGCATGGTTCTTCCTTGGTAAAATTGCCCACCTCTTTCTGACTATCATATGACTGAATTAAAAGGAACTGCGTTGCGTATGTGTCGAGCGCTCAGATATGACAGTTATTTTGAACGAGACTGCAGCTCAGACCACCATGATCCACCTCATCCACTATTTACGGATCGAGAGCTTGGTCGTCGATTATACTGGCAGCTATTCATCTTTGAACGACTGCATGTGTCTGGCTCGACATTAACCACAAACACATTTGATCAAGGTTTGCAGCTTCCTGTCGACGATACTCAGGTCTTCTCCCCGATCCCAGTGATCAATGTTGCACTAGGATCATCGGCCAGTTCAATGCCGCTTACACCTTTTGCCCATCTTATACGTTTGGTCGATATATATGGTCGTACCATGAACTACATTCAAAACGTCAAGCTCCAAACAATTTTCCCTTCTCTGTTCCCAGTTTCGGATTCAGATCGTGTTAAAATCGCGACCCTGCTGGAGGCTTGGCATAACGATCTTCCAGTGATCACCGAAATTTACGAATTTCCCAAGGTCCAGTTCATGCACATCCTTTATCATTACTCTCATATCTGTCTTCATCGTGATATCGACCGTCCGAAAGCCAGAAGTCACGCTTTTGCTTTGCTTTCTGTCGGAGAACCTGTGGTAAACGTGCCTTTCGTTAGCTTTGCCATATTTCATTGTGCGATGGTTCTCCTTGATCATGAAAATTCCCTGACAAAATGTCTGGCTCACTTGAAACGGGTTAAATCCCTATGGAGAGGCGTGGAGAATTTTGTATGAGATTCGCAAGCATTGCTAGAGTTTCTGACCGTTGTAGTATGATATTCTTTCTCGAGCTCGTTTAGACACACAAACCTCGGAATGGGATACCAGCTCAATTCCCTACGTCATTGAAAATCCTGTCGATTACACGATCTGGACACCCATCCCATTAGATGGAAACTGGAGCGACTATTTAACTTTTATTTGACATGTAAATGGCACAGGCACTTTGTACAGGAGCCAGGGCTTGTAATACTTTCATATCATAATGTATGCCTCATAATTGCCTGGACTATGGTAATTTGGTTCAGCAAGCATTCCAATCTGAGCTCTTACACAACTCTACTAGCCCTGCCCATCCCATAATTTAATGCGGAAAACGCCACGTTCTATTCCAACGTTTTCTTGAGATATTCTGAAAAATATCTCAAGAAAAGAATACTGACCCAGTCGTGCTCAGCAGCCACCTTTTCCATCCAAATATCCAAATATTTGTTCCAAAAATCTCAAGGGTAATATAACATTTCTAGGTTTTCGTCCACACAGCTCCGAGTACATTCAATCTCGATAAAAACCATCGCATTGGATTTGCCTTGCGATTCTGCACATGGGGGTCTCTTCAGCAATAAAACAATCAACCTTTTTATTTTTCATCAAGTTTTGGATTTTGACTCCTTGATAACATGGTGAGTTTTGATCCGTTTGAACTCGTTGGACTTGCATCAGATCTGCGCTGCGATTCTGAGTATGGCGTACTAACACCGTTTTGAGATACGGCTGGGATCCAGGAAGTTTTACAGTATAACGGGTTTCTGGCTTATTTTCGTTATATAGTTCCGAGTTCACCTCCGTTTCGATCGGGACCACTTGCATCGGATTCGCCTCGCGATTCTGCATCTGGGCGTCTCCTTTGCGAAAATTAATTTGACAATTTTCTTCAATGTTTATGGCTAATACCGTTAGGATCTTGTTTCCTCGATATCTCAATGAGAATTCCATCAAATTGACCTGTGTGAAATTGAGTGGGTTCCTCTCATCGTCCTAACAAAAATCCAATACCTCTCATACCATAGATATCTTGTTGATACAAAATAGACTATCCCTCTGGAACTTCCATCTCTATATACAAACATCTCACTTCCCAATCACTATTATCCACCTCTTGGAATGCTTTTTCTTCATGACTTGCATTATTTTTCTAAATCTTTGTATCACCATTGTTTTCCACTTCATACCATCCCCAACACTGCTTGTGCCACATGCTCTTTTTGAATAATCTTTAAGATATTATCTCACAGAAAACCTTGTTTCACTCTTGATTGTCCACATCCATTCGAATCAGAGACTTTTGTTCTGTCATCTCATAATTTCCTGGAAATGTTATTCCAATGTCTGCCTCTCTACCTCCTGCCCTGCTCTGTGAGTTCACCCATATCCGCGTTCCTACCCCCGCGGCTGCTGCCCTCGCCGCCTTTGTGTCTGCTGCTGCTGATCTTGCGAGGTGTTAGGGTTCAGCCTTACTCGGAAATAACTCATTTTCCAACACCCTCCGACATTCTGAAACATAATGTTGAGACAGAGTACATAGTTACGTCTGAATGAAAACAGTATTTACTACCTGATCCTATTTTAACTTATCACAAACCATGTTGTCGACTTTGGTTGTTATCGCGTTGTATGGAAAGCTTTGCTTTGCAAACTCGTACCTCCATGATTTCAACGAGTTTGAGCATGTTGGTGTCGCGACAGTAAATCCCGAAAAATTAGACACCGCTCTTCATTTTACGAAGATCTGTGAGGAGGGTATGGAAAGCCTCCAAACAGAAACTCCAGAAGAGGTTTGTGCTGCAAGATGTGTCATTGCCCCATATTTCTGCCATTCTTTCCTTTTAACATATGTCGAAAAAACACTCAACTGCTACCATTTTGGTCATTCAGCGCAAGCAGTCGCATTTGACCTAAGGAAATTGGATGACCCGGTCCATCACTTACGGTCGCTCTATCAGGAGGAAGGCGAGATTCATTGGGACTATCAGTTACGGTCGCTATATGAGTATGAAAGCGAGATTTGTAAAGTCATCTTATTTTCTAGGGTCAACAACCGTAAAGGCGATTTTGTGACGGCTGTTTACAAATCGTCTTTAATATTCTACGTTAACCGTATTGGGGTATGGATAAGTTGGCATCAACAAGAGTTATGCAAGTCGCTCAATTATAAACAAACAGCGATTTGCGACAATTTTATTATGCTTTCCGGGAACGCTGCTGAACGATCAGAGAAAGATTTCGGCCCTAGATCTTCAAGTGCTCTAACTCAAGCTTCGCTATCGCATAACCTCAATCGAAAGTCACTCATTTCCGCACTCAAATCATGGACTCTTCCAGATCCTAAATCTACAACCTACTTTGATCAGCTTGCATTGATCTTTCTCAAGTTGTACGGGCCCAAAGATTCTTATGCATATCAGTCCGATTTGTATTACTTTGCCATACAAAGGCACGATACTGGTGAGCCCACTCGTGTATTGGCCGTTTCGTTTGGGTCAGGTCACTATGTTACCATAACTGCGGGCGAATCACATGATGAGATTGCATACATTTCTGCAGACGGTAAATCTGACCAAGCAACCAAGAGAATAGATGAAGCTTGTTTAATATACTGCCAGCAGACAGATCGTTTACTTCAACTTGAGAAGGGAACGACGGTGATTCGGTCCCCCATAAAGAAATCCTCTCCCAGTTTCGGAGACTTATCTTGTCCTCAGCGAACAGCAGCACTATTAGTAGTCGCGCACGTTACGAGTGCAATGGGTTATCGACAGCATGTAGTACTTGGATCTCACCTTCCAATAAGGACCGTATACCGTATGATGACATTCGTATTATCATGGGTTTACAAGGTTCGTCAAAGCGATCTCGGAAGTGAAAATCATCTTGGCTCTCGAATGTTGAAAAGCATTCCATGGACTTTAGCAGGAGAATCTTTAGTTGATGTCATTACTGAAAGCTAAGGCCTCTCGCGAGTAGCAATCTTCCCATTCTGTTGTTTTTCTTTTTTTTCTGTTATTGATTCGCCCTCCTATTTTGTTTCCTTTTGTCTCTCTTTGATTGTTGACCTGCAGGGAGCCTCGCCGGCAACGGCTATAGAAGGCGCCCATTTCTGTCTGGTACCTAGTTCTATACTCAGCTATATGACTTGGAAAGCATTACCCTTGAAAACCACATTCGTTATAAGCAGGTTCTGCTGCTCAAGTCCTTTGCCGGCACCGACGTGCTGTTTCTGCCCAAAGCGTGCCCGCCCAGCGGTGCCGGCCCGTGCTAACATCGCAGCTTCTCCAACGGCGGCTTGCTCTTCTCCGCGCTGCTGCTGCTCGCCGTGGCCAGGGTCTCGCTGTATTGCTTCCTCCTGCTCATCGACACCGCGCCGCCGTCGACGGCTCCTTTGACGACATCGGCGGCCGTACGCCTCCATCATCTTTTCCAAGTGATATTAAAACATACTATGAGCGCTTCTCCTTCTGTCTCCTCCCTAACGGCCTTCCTACCGGCCTCGCCTGCTGTATTTTGAATTATTACAAGGGAAATTAGAAATGTCAAGGCAAAGATCATGTAAAAGGCACACAAGGGAAATATATTCAAGCACTGATGGATATACAAAGTAGATATTCCGCGCATCGACATATTTCTCTTTTTGTTTTCTAGGGCAGACAGTAACTGAGGGGATCTTACAATTTGTCATAGTAATGTTCTACTCCCGCGATTTCAGCCTTCAGTCCCTTTCGAAGACGAGTCTCTTTGACAATGCCGCCCGCTTTAGAGTTTGCATCCATTGGATCACCTGGAAGATCCTGCCAGTGACTGAAGACAGACTGGGGAAAGGCCTGTGAAGAGTCAACGAGTATCAAAGATTGAACAAACCTGTCCTCCAGTTTGACTTCGTAATTCCTCGTCAAACTTGAAGGACTCGTTAACGGGCAAGTAAGCCTTGATATTAAACAACGGTGTTCCAGGCCGTTGCATTTCTTGAAAAACGATACCTCGTCGCTTTGAGAGGACGGAGTAGATACCACCGAGAGCGGCCTCTGGGCATTGTATTTCAACCAAGAAAACAGGTTCTTGAAGACCAGGGGTAGCCATGAGAGCAGAAGCGTAAAGGACTCGACGGCAGGTAGGGATAATTTGGCCACCACCTCGATGGATAGCATCTGTGTGAAGCGTTACGTCGAGGACATTGAATCTGACGCCACGCATCTCCTCTTCGGCGATGGGTCCTTCCTTTGTAGCCCACTGAAAAGCAGCAACGCAAGAATCTTTGATTTCCTGAAGATAGGCGACAGCCTTTGTTTGATCGACTAGCAAGTTGGCACCTTGACCCTAAAAGTTAAAAGCATGAAATTGCCAGATTTACATCGGGACCAAAACACCAGATCTTTCTAGCCTCTTGCACATCCCAACTGTGTTCATCCGCCATATAACGAGCTCGCGTTTTGAAGTCTTCACGAGGGGAAATCTTCTTGTCTTCAATATCTTTCGAGACTTCTTCAGTGAGAGGTTCAGCCCTCATATAGATACGATTGTGTTTATTCGGAGATTTTGAAAGAGCAGTTCCTGCGCTTTCTGTTGTAACAGTTTCTCGATAAGAAACGACTGGGTCGGAAATATTGAGGGGAACGCCGGCATGGTCTTCCACAAGATCCTGATACTAAGAGCGGGTTGTAAGCATAGACATACCTTTAAACAGATCTCCAAATGTAATTCACCAGCACCGGCGACAATGTGTTCACCAGTTTCCGAGGTGTAGCAAAGAACACAAGGATCAGACTTTGAGAGACGCTTAAGACCTTCGACAAGCTTGGGCAAGTCGTTGGCATTCTTGCATGCGACTGATCGCTTGACAACAGGGGATACGGAGAATCTCATGACCTTGAGGTTGTGGGCGACTTCGGATGTGGTGAGGGTTCCGCTTTTCAATAGGAATTGATCGACACCAACAAGACCAACAATATTACCGGCTGGACAATCCTCCAAAGCTTCGATATTTCTACCCATCATAAGAACTGTTCTTTGGATAGTCTTTATGAATAAATCTGACTTGGATCCCGGGACATAATTCTGACCCTGGATTCTGACCTTGAGACCTGGTCGAACGGTACCCGAGAAGACACGACCGAAAGCGTAGAATCGACCCTTATCGGAGGTAGGAACCATTTTGGAAACATACAACATGAGAGGACCTTTTGGATCACATTCGCGAATCGCATTGGCACATTCGTCGTCCATAGGACCTTCGTAGAGAGTCTCGACTCGGTATCGTTGAGCAGTTTGAGGAGAAGGAAGGTGGATAACGAGCATTTCCAAGAGAGCATCAGCAGCGGGAAGAAACTTTCGCATTACAATCTTGAGAAGCTGCTTGCCTTCCAGAGCTCGTTCATCTGCTTTGAGCGAGATTTCAAGTTTCTCGAGGAGTGTGGCGATTTCGTCGTTCTTTGAATTCATGACGGCTGAGAAAATTCTAAAGATTGGATCCAAGACAAACATATTGAAAGCTCGCTCTAGGGATTTTCCGTCGGCATCTGTGCCGTTTTTGGTCCACTTTTTTGTCTTTGGGTTGAAAAAGTTATCTCCCTAAGGTGTTAGGGTAAGACTGATTGGACCGATACCCAAAGCCTCTCCATCATCTTGGCGCGGTCGACGCCAAATTTCTTTGCGTACCTGAGGGCAAACTGACGGATGGTGAAAGCCCAGCCATGAAGGCCAGAGCCAAACGCAATGGTGCCTTTTTCCGGGTAGACGGAAACATCACCAATGGCCTTGTCTAGGTACATTGCAATGATGACGTTGATGGACTCGATTGTTCGAGAGAAGGATTGATACAAGTCTTCTTTGCCGACCTGCAATTCGAGGAGAGCTCGATCAACTTTGTTGATCATGACGACAGGCTTGATCCGTTCACTCAGAGCTTGGCGCAAGACCGTTTCGGTCTGGACGCAGACACCATCGATAGTATCAACGACGACGAGAGCGCCGTCGGTAACACGAAGAGCAGCAGTGACTTCGGACGAGAAATCGACGTGGCCAGGCGAGTCGATGAGATTGATCAAGAACTGATTCCCATCAGACTTTTGAGGAACATCCTTGACATCGTCTTCGCTCAGCTCTGCGTACAAAGAGATGGCGGTAGACTTGATGGTGATACCACGCTCCTGCGCTGTTAAAAGAGGCGAGCACCAAAGCAACCTGTTCGTCCTGCCGCGTATCGGTAAAGCGGGCGGTGCCAGCCTTTTCAGCCGAGATGATACCGGCTCGCTGGACAAGGGCGTCAGTGAGAGTCGACTTGCCATGGTCGACATGGGCAATGACGGACATGTTCCTGCGGGGTCAGCAGCGGGCTCTGGAGACGAGGAGAGCATGCCTCACATTAGTGGGCTTGTCCATGAGACCACGGATCTCCTCGACGGTGAATCTAACCATGATTGGGGAGTGTGAGGGAAGATTGCGGCGGGGCCAAAGGGGTGTGTGAG
>LXFE01003800.1:10724-25943 GCA_001929475.1 Neolecta irregularis DAH-3 | reverse complement strand
ATTTCGTCGGTCGAAACCCCCCGATAAATCCGCTCCTGCGGTATCAATTGAGAATCTTACTAAAACTTATTCTTCTTCCACATGTTTCAATCGAAAGAAAGTCACTGCTGTCAACAATATTTCCCTATCCGTGCCCGTCGGTTCAATAGTCTGTCTTGTCGGATCCAACGGCTCTGGAAAATCAACGACATTGAATTGTCTTACAGGTCTAATACGTGCTCCGAAAGGTACGATGAAGATATTTGGTCGAAAGCGTTGGGAACTGCCACCTGGAACCGTTTCGTTATGTCCTCAGAAGAACATTTTATGGGACGAGCTGACACCTCTACAACATGCGGATATATGGCGTCGAATCAAGAGTTCCAACAATGAGGATTTGTCCGCCTTACTGTATGAATGCGATCTGACTCTCAAACAAAATTCTCAATCAAAAGATTTGTCTGGTGGAATGAAACGACGGTTGCAGCTTCTTGTATCCCTTGTCGGCGGTTCTACAGGTATGCCTTCCCTGTTCATCTGTTAATGGTCAATAGTCTGTTGTCTCGATGAAGTTTCGAGCGGTCTCGATCCGTTATCGCGTCGAAAGATTTGGAAAATCCTCCTAGCAAATCGGGGGAAACGCACATTCATTCAGACCACCCATTATCTCGAAGAAGCAGATCTTCTCGGTGATTGGATTGCGGTCATGTCGAATGGAGTCATCAAATGTTTCGGCGAACCTTTGGAATTGAAGAACAAATTCGGAAACGGGTATACCGTTTGCGTTAAAGACAAGCAATACTTTGCTAAAGATCCCATTGCCGTTACAGAGATACTCCATGGCTTAGAGGAACAAAATGTTTCCGTTGAAGGCCCAACTTTAGAAGAAGTATTCTTGAAACTTGCCAAGGAAGAAATGGCTGAAAAAACCCCAGACGATGAGGAAACTGAAGAGAAGATAAATTTATCAAGTGGACGTCGAATAGGAAGTTTTTTTCAGATTCTCGCTCAGGCCAAAAAGCGAATTCTCATTACTAAACGTCATTACTTTCTCATCCCTATTCTGACGATTGCTTTGGTGGTTGCCACTGTTTGGCTTTCTCTCCACTGGATTGGTCTACGTCTTCATGCTCCGTGCGACGAGATACACCGATATGTTATTCCTGGGCACGAGTTTCACCACAGAGGGATTTCTGAGTATGATCCGATTTGTGTTGGTCCAGACAAGGATATTCTTTCCTCTACAACTTTGAATTTAACAGATCTAACGATTGCTTCCACACCTGAGAAAATGCGAGAGACATTTGTTGACATGCAAAATCAAAATGATGAAAGAGTTGGCTACAGTATGTCTGGCGGGATTTTCTGTTCCACAGAGAGAGCTATAGTAGCATGGCCCTTAAACGGAGATTTCGCCAAGGCGGGTAGTTTATTGAATATTGTCAACAATATCCGATTCAATCAAATCATAGGCTCCAAGGGCCTAAGGCTCCATACAGGATATGGGGTCCTACCCTATCGTAGCGTGGCCATCTACGCTGCTGATGGTGAATTTTCATGGCTCGCATTTCTTGGATTTTTGATGCTCGCAAGCGCAGTGTGGGTATCGTTGCCGGTTTTATATCCAACATACGAAAAGATTCGAAACGTTCGATCGCTGCAGTACTCTAATCAAATGAACCCTTTGGCTGTTTGGGCGGGCCATCTATTGCATGAAATACCGCTTATGGTTACCATAAGCACCTTAATTGGAGTCTTGCTCTATGGGGGAATAAAACTCGGAGAAATCTCCCTTTTCGGCCTTGGTATTTTTTCTGTCGTTCTCATGTTCTTCAGTATTGCAGCTACATTGCTGGGCTATATTCTGTCCTTGAAGTCAAAGAGTCAGTTTTCTGCATTTGCGTTGAGTGCGACCCTGTTGCTGTTCTTCTTTGTGGCATTCCTCGGCGGTAACCTTGGAATTGTCGCATATGCAGATCCTTTAATGAAGAAAAGAAACCTCAATTTGTTCTTCTATACTTTAGGCTGGCTCCATCCCGTGATTCCATGCATTCGTGCTTTTTATGTTGCTGTCAACGGATTTCAAGCACGCTGTGTCAATGAGGATAATTTACCATCAAACGTTGGTGGAGATTGGCGCTTATATGGAAGTTGTTTCTTTTATTTGATTGTTCAGTCTGCTGCTTACTTCATTTTTCTTGTTTGGAATGATGCCAGTTCATTTCACTTTTCTCGTAGAAGACTACAAAACCCAGATCACGAGAAGTCAGCCATAAGCAAGAATTCCAACGTTGATGCTGAAGAGATTCGACTGCTGGATGGCTCAGATGATGCTCTTCAAGTCATACAACTTTCTAAGTCCTTTGGAAAGCTAAAGGCTGTCGATAATGTTACATTTGGTGTTCAGCAAGGTGAATGTTTGGTCATTTGTGGCCCGAATTCGGCGGGGAAAACAACCATCTTTGAACAAATTAGAGGAGTCGTCAAATCTGACCACGGAGACATTTTTGTCCAAGGTGATTCTGTCACACTGAATCGAAGTCAGGCTAGATGGCATCTTGGTGTTTGTCCGCAGTTTGATGCACAGGTTTGGTTTTATGATTCCACATCATTTATTTTTGTAGGATAATTTGACCGTACGGCAGCAATTACAATTCTATGCGGACATCAAGGGAATTCCAAAAGGTCAGCGACATCAAAATATCGAGACCTTAATGCGCGTCATTGGGCTTGCACAATTTTCTGAAAGAAGCTGCGCGAAATTATCAGGTGGAAACGCCAGAAAGTTGAGTCTAGCAATTGCGTTATTGGGTATGAAATGATGTTCTTAATTCGATGCTTACCTTTCAGGAAATCCCTCAGTTCTTCTTCTCGATGAACCCAGCTGCGGTCTTGATCCAATGGCCAAACGCATTATATGGAATGTATTCCCTTCTCTCGCGGCTGGGCGGGCTGTACTTCTGACGACTCACGATATGACCGAAGCTGTCATACTCTCGAACAGAGTTTCCATTCTCGCTAAGCGTCTGCTTGCTATTGGCACTATCGACAATCTCCGTTCTGGACTTGGACAAAGCATACAAGTTGATGTCATGACCTCTTCGACGAGAGCTACCCACGACTTTCTTGTGTCAAAATATCCAGAGATGATTGTGATCGACGAATCACTGGATCGAAATATAAAGCTACAAATTCCCCAACCTGAAAATTCCTCCCATATCGTCGGGTTAATCAAAGTTTTG
Organism: Neolecta irregularis DAH-3; assembly: GCA_001929475.1. Taxonomy (NCBI): domain Eukaryota; kingdom Fungi; phylum Ascomycota; class Neolectomycetes; order Neolectales; family Neolectaceae; genus Neolecta; species Neolecta irregularis. The sequence goes on along the minus strand of LXFE01003800.1, from coordinate 22,722 downwards.
GAGGAGCACAAAACAGCTCTCAATATAAAACATTATTCGTTGAAGCCCATCGAGCTTGAGCAGATCTTTTTGAATGTTCTTCAGGACTGGAAGGTTGCTGAAGAAGGGGAAGAGGAAAGCGAACAACGGTGGTATCAGCTGTGGAGGTAGAACACAGAATTGACAAGTACAATCTAGAATAGCAAGTAATATATAATTTGAAATTACAGTTACGTAAACTCTCACCGGTAGTCTCTGTGGGGACACAACTTTCCCACCGTCGCAACCCCCACCAGCTTGCCACCGCCACCGCCCAATCATCGGAAGGGGCACAGAGAGCAGCAAGGGCCGCCGCTCATCCCAGTCGGACCGGTCACAGGCGTCGCTACCAGGCAGAACAATAGCAGCACATGTGCCGAATCTGTATATAAGTAGCGCCTAGCTGGACTAGCTGGCTAGGCTTTCACCTGATATTCAATATACGTAGTTACTCTTACTCACAGTATCTACGTTGGCATATCCAACCTAAGTCCACATCAGCACCCAACCTAGGTCGTGTGCTGACAGTCTCATTTAGATCATGAAGCGATCCAGTGCCCGTGAATCTCCATATGAAAAGACTACAGAAAGGTTCAACTAAGCACTCGAATGCTATGAAAGACTAGCAAAGAGCTAGCTCTCTAGGCACAGTAAATAGCAAGTACCTCCTGCATGTTCTAAGGAAGGGTATTGTGCGGAACGAGAGAACATTCTAATTTTCAAGTCCTAGAAATTCTACAACCCTCTAGCAAATGATTGTCTGTGGAAATACAACTAGCTCATGTACCATCCATATGCACCGATTTTTCATGATCTCGGATAGAGGCAAAAAACGGGGTTCAAAAATTGAATGCACATAAGATTTCTGCTTTTCTAATTTCATATCTACAGACTACAATCACGTCTTTGCAGTGGTGACTGCGGCTCCCAACAATGAAATGATCTATCCATATATACTAATGCAATCTTCCAAATACACTTGGCAGCAGAACTCATTCGTCAAACTAAAGAATGTGGACGGAGGATATTCATCCTGCTCACTATATTACGGACAATCCTAACAGAGAGTGTGATCTTGAGCGAACTCGCGCAAATAGCTCAGGTCTCTGAGCAGCGACAAAATCTTCAACTTCATAAGAACGGACAGGCTTAGCGAGCTCGAAATCAAAACTGCGGACCAATCGAGCTATGCTAAGTCTGAGGACAATATAGGCCATGCTATCGATTGGTATAAGAAAAAGACAATCAAATACTTCTTTCCTATACAGGCTCGTGGTCCCAAGGAGAACGGCTGCCTGAAAAGTCAAATTTGTCCAGTAAAGCATATTTACCAGGCAGTTCGACCCAGTGTTTGATCCTTAATATAGTCTTTATCGATCCATCTTTCTGGAATCCACTCCTCTGGTTCTGTGAAGTACCGTGCATCATGACAAATGGCCCACGTTGGTATTATAACCTCAATATTCGAAGGGATAAGGTACTCAGCAATATATGTAGCACAGGTCGTGTCACGAGGAGTGGAAGTCAGCAATGGTGGACATATTCTCAGCGTTTCATCGATGATTGCATCCAACAATGGTATTTCCGAAAGTCGAGCGTTAGTCATGTCCAAGTCTACAAGAGCATCGAGCGCTTCCCGAAGTTTAGATAGTACCCGAGGACATATTGAGAGATATGAGATTGCAGCGCAAAGAATTGCTATAAAGCATTAAAATGATGCTAGAGTGAAGTCTGGAAAGATACTGGCCGTTGTATCAGTTCCTGCAAGTCTAAAGATTAGGGATTGATATTTTTGATAAGCCTGCCTACACGAGTGTTTCAGTGGTTGCTGTAAGCCGGCCCTTTCGATCCTCGGCAGTTGCCGCAGCATCAGCATAAGCAAGTAAATAGTGAATAAAGTCCTCCCGGCCAGCTGGGTTCAAAAGTCGCTTTTCTATCCGCATGGCGCAGTCCTTATTGTAATGAGGTTTATTGTCTTTAATCAACAGAATGACATACACTTTTGAATCGAACCAGTTTCTCTACAAAGTCCTTTGGAGCCAGATATTTCTTTAAAGACGCAAGAAAAGGCGACGCCATTGCCTACCTTCATTAGTCGAATCTGAAAAGCCCATACAAATCCACCAAATCTGAGCGTGGCAGTCGTGCATTCAAGAATTGGTGCCATCCGCCCCCCCTCAAGTAAACCGTAGGATTCAGTGAAGCACAAGTCGCCCAGCACGTCAAAAGTTAAAAAGCTAGTCCAAAGTGTCAGATTCTAATTTATAAGCTTGAGTCGAACGAAAATATTGAATAACCAAAGGAATTCTTCCGTTGCCTCCAAACTTGAGGAGCCCGTTACAGAGGAGGTCAAGATTATGAGAAACCAAATGTTCCATTTTGTCCAATGACTGGGTAGAAAAGGCGGGTGCGAGTGCTTTCCTGAGCTGTAGGTGAACTGATTTATCTCGAATCCGGCTGATACTACGATTCGAAGGATCATCTCCAAGGGCATCATATGCCTTGGATTTTACAAGAGATGAAGCTGGCCCAAAGACGTCTACTCTCAAGATTGAGATCTAGAACTTTCATACCTTTTATTGCAGAAGCGTTACAGATTGAAACTGCATTAGGGCAGATTCGAACGACATCACCTTAAGTTGATTGACATTGATTAGAGAAGGTGGATAGTACCATATTGATCATGCAATTTCCGTAGCTTCTTATGTCTCTGGCCTGTTTGAAGAACTATGACATGCCAGAATGGGTTGATCTTCGCCCAAAAAGGACCTTTGAAATGCCGAAGTGGGTGGAAAAAGACAAGACGTATAACATATCCAAGGATCTTGATCAAGTTTGACAGGTCCAATAGTAGAATGTACCAAGGCACAGATCGTAGAGACAATGAAACTCGACCCTTCTGAAAATAATGACCCCCGCCCACCGAAGACAAACATTGAACGAAGAGGTTTTTAAGTTGAAAAAGACTTTCGAGAATAATGACTTGCAAAGAGTAAAGGGGGAATTTTGTCTGATATTCAGATGCAGGAACGTTACCTAATTGATTCAAGTTAGTTGATTACCAAAATAGATTATACATGGGCGGCTTCGTGTCATTTCGCTGATCTTTGGTGATAAACAGGTATGGATTCATTGCGCTGTTCGTCAACTCTTGGGTACAAACCAATGATAAACGATTAATATCGCCGCTATTTCCAACCCCACATCCCTGCTCGTCTTTCATCCAACTACAAAGCGCAACCATAAAAACTTTGTCTGAGTAACTGAGCGAGCCTCAAGCGAGAAATTTTGAAAAGCGTTTGGTACGAAAATGATATTGTAATCTTTTGGAGGATATTTTAAAGGGGTCTCTTGTTTGGCTTTTCCATTGGTCAAAGTCCACGTTTCTATAACTGATGCGGCTATTTCTGTTTCATATAAGTACACCGGTAGCTGCTTGCTTGCAGGACCGGTGAATAATGCTGAATAATGCACTGTTATTCTAGCGAAGGAATTTAACCATCATCTTTTTTTCTCGTTTTATCCAAGTCATCTAAGTCTGCGAAGCTCTACAATTGCAACCTGCGTGTTATAAACGTGTTGCCGTTTCGAAAAATGAAAATTTTAAGCAACTTTCCATGAAATGCAGCAAGCATCCGAGGTATGGCACGTGATATGTTTTGGTGAAATGAAGTTGAAATTGAGGCTACAATTGTACGGGTATTGCTCATGGCTCATAAGAGTATATTTAGTTTCGCGAATCGACTGGCTTTCGGCTCTGTCTCCCTATGGGTCGTCATAGCTAGAGCTTCTTTTGTGATATCTCTGGTTCTTATGGGCGGAAGAAACAGGGATGTAGTACCGAGCTACTATTTCTAAATCCCAAAGGCATATCCTAAAAAGAATAATGTATTAGTCTTTATGGTCAGAGTTTCAGAGGATCGGTCTATTTTCTGTCTCGATGAGGAATATATATATTTTCGCATACAGTAAGTGACAAACTGCTTGCTACTAGAGATAATGAGACACGTCTTTACTAAACCCAAAGAAATTCAAGCCAATGCTGGTCCAGGGACAATTTTGTAAACAACTATCCCCTTCTTTCGTGCATACATGGGAATCAGAATGCAACTGGAGAATGTACAGATACATACCACTTTATTTTTGCCCATTCGATCAACGTTGAGGAATCGTGACGACAAAGATGACATGGGGTGATGATTGATGATTTGATTTCGCGGCATTTCCCATGAGTCATTGATTTCTCAGCATTCCTGATGAATCATTGATTTTGTTTCCGATGAATCATTGATTTCAGCATTCCTGATGAATATTTTATTCTAGTTTCGATGAATCATTGATTTCGCAGCTTCTGAATGCAGGTTGGATCGATCTCTCGGATCAAAATTACCAGACGGATATACATTAAAAGTAGAAGGGAGAGTATATTAAAACGAGTGGACATATTTATGACTGATTCTACAAGCTAAACGGTCAACCGATGTATTTAAAACCACAGGAAAAAAGGAGGACGATTCAGAAAAAAGGATTTTCGGATCAGGAGGATCAGATAATGTAAATAAGTGTTTGGACATCATACTTGGAGTATCAAGAAAGAAATGGACATACCTAGAGCGGTCAGAACTAGAAACGTATATTTATGAGAAATAGAGAGAAGGAAAAATGTCAGGTGGTTGATCCTATGCTGTTCTCTCACGGAGTCGAGGCATAAAATATCATCATTCGGATTATCAAGCGAGAAATAGACATACCAGCTGGCAAGGAAGCTAGAAAGACAAGTAGTAAACGAAATTTTAAAAGTGGGTGTGATGGAATGAGGGTGAAAAGATTCTACTCCAAAATTAGGCAAACTTGTTTTTTGAAACCCGATAAAATAAAGTATTGAGAACTAATTCCATTTGAATGTTGTAAGAATGTTGTAAGATATTATATCTGAACATGATTGAATATCACTGAATGTCATTGAATATCATTTGAACGGATCGCCACGCATAACGCTTACATTCTGTACGAGTCATGATGACTGACAGCAACCATTTGGATATCCTTGGTCACGGAATATCTAGATGCATTTCTTCCATGACACGCAGCATATACAAATGGAAGCTGCTATGATGACTGACTGAAACCGTGGCGGTTTAGATTAACCTGAATTTGCGAACTGACCTCAGCAGGAGTTTTGCAGTGCAATGCCCTGTTCGTTGCTAGACCACGACACGCTCTCCTCTGCTCTCCTCTCCCCTCTATTTCCTCTCCTCTCCTCCATATTCTTCCATTCTCTCCTCCATATTCATTCTCTCCTCCAAGTTCCTCCGCTCCATATTCGTCCTCTCCGCATTCCTCCTTTCCTCTAAATTCCTCCTCTTTCATATTCCCCCTCTCCATATTCTTCCTCTCCTCCAAGTTCCTCCTCTCCTCCATATTAATTCATGTCCTCGCCCCCCGACGATGCTGCGACGTCTGCGATGGTGGCGGCTGCACTCGGCTCTGTGCACAATGCACGCCGCCCCCCATCTGCGCCGGCTCAAATAGGCGTGCGCCCAGGCGGAGCCAGTGCGATTCGCGCAGATCTGCAGGAGCGCATGAAACAGGTTTAACATACTGAAAACGCGCTGACTCCAAGTTCCATGCGTCGCGCTCAAAATCCCCCGAATCGACACCCAGCACCGGTCTCGGCGCCCGTCGCGGACTCAAATTGCCGCTAAATGGCACGGCGCCCGCGGCACAGACGAGCAAATTTGCAGAGTTCAGCAGCTTTGTGGATGCGCAGACAGGATCCCTCAATTTCGCTGGAAAAGCAGTCCTGTCTTCGCACGGTGTCGATTTCACGAGCGGGCAGTCGTTTCGCATCACAATGTCAGAAATCGCCATCCACGAAGAACTCGGCAAGGGAAACTACGGCACTGTCTACAAAGTTCTCCACAAACCCACAAAAGTCATCATGGCAATGAAGGAAATCCGCCTCGAGCTGGACCACGCAAAGCTAAACGCAATCATCATGGAACTCGAAGTCCTCCATAAAACATCAAGCCCCTACATCGTCGAATTCTACGGCGCCTTTTTCATAGAGGGGTATCCATTCTCCACCACCATTTGCTGATCTAGATCCGTCTATCTCTGCATGGAATTCATGGACGGCATGAGCCTCGACAAACTATACCTTGACGGCATTCCCGAGGACGAACTTGGGACAATCACTGTATCCGCCGTCGAAGCCCTAAAAACCCTCAAAGACGACCACAACATCATTCACAGAGGTGTCTCACCCTAATATAAATTTAATCTCTAGATGTAAAACCAACAAACATTCTGATAAATACACTTGGAAAAGTAAAATTGTGCGATTTTGGTGTATCGGGTAATCTCGTCGCCTCACTCGCTAAAACAAATATTGGTTGTCAAAGTTATATGGCTGTATCTCTTCCCGCTTTTAAAACTAACCATTAGCCCGAACGCATCAAGGCCGAAAATTCAGGCATGGCGGGCCGTACATATAGCGCCCAGTCAGATATCTGGAGTTTAGGTTTAAGCATCCTTGAATGTGCAATGGGCGGATATCCATACCCCCCGGGTATTTTTGGATCTGTACAAGACTAACAATCAAGAAACCTATAACAATATATTTGCTCAATTAAACGCCATCGTAGAAGGTGAACCACCCGAACTTCCCCCAGCCAAATTCACTCCCGATGCCCAAGATTTCGTCCATCAATGGTGACATACTCCTTCCTCCCATCCTAATTCGACTAGTCTATGCAAAAACCCATCAAAGAGACCAGTATATGCCCTACTACTAAAACACCCCTGGTTACAACGATACAAAAGGAAACAAATAGACCTCGTTCCCTGGGTTGCCTCCGCTCTTGAACGACGTATGGCTGGAAAGCAAGAAATTGAAAGTACCAAACCTGCTCTTCATAACTTTGAAAAATTAAAGATTGGCGATTAAGTTTTGTTGTTGGTGTAGTTATACATTCATGTTGGGTCGGGCGAATTTGATTGATGGGTTTCATATGAGTTTTAGGTATTATGATCTATGTTACATACGTATTCCCATGATTCAGCGGAAATATCTTTACGATGAGTATCGTCGAAATATAACCTACAATCCAATGAAAAGAATCTTTTAAATTCAACTAATATACAGGAACAAACACCATGCAAGAGGAACATTCAAACATCACAATTTATTATCGCCAACTATGTCTTTCCTTTTGGCATCTTCCTATCTGTGCCTAATGCTTCGAGATCTTTGCGTTTATACATATGGGGTGACACCTCAAGTAGCCATTCCGGTCTAATTTCCATTGTCTGTCCACTTAGAAAGAACAATTAAGGTCACATACCTGCCGCATATATTCCTTTGACGTCAACACCAGTTCATGATATAAAAGCCATTTTTTGTGTTGATCATACAACACCGAGCTAGGATGAACGTAAACCGTCTGATTACTTTTCACAGTCCGATAAGAGTCGCCCGACCGCTGTAATCTCGATACCTGAGGAAAAAATCCCGAAGTAATAGCTTTTTGTATAGGCAGAATCTCGGAACTTCCGACTGAACATAAACTGACTTCAACTCTTTCACATAATTTTGCCAATTGATCACGAACATCTCGGGCTCGACATAAAGATCGATGTTGGATGAAATTTTCCCTAGCCCACATATAACTAAAACCAGTTTCAACCCACTGATTCCATATATTTAAAAGAGTAAGGTGATCTCCACCAGGCCTCGTAAAATTCTGACGAGCCTTGTCAGCATGAAATTTCTTATCTTTAGGTCGAAAGAATAAAGCGGATGCTTCGCCCAACATCGAAACAATACTCAAGACCTCTTCCACACAACCATAGTTGGCTGAAGCAATGACCGATTTGGCAAGCATCGGATCTGTAGGAAACTCTGCCATTTGTCTGCCCAGTTTTGTGAGTTCTCCTTTGTCGTTCAATGCCCCGAGAGCATAGAGCTGTTCAAGAGCACGAATTAATGTTTCAGCAGGAGGTGGATCCATAAAATCGAAATCAATCAAGTCGTTGATCCCAAGAGACTACAATATCAATATGAACGATTCCGAGAAGAAAAAAGTACTTTTAATAATAAGACCGTATTCCCCAAATTCGTCCTCTGAATCTCAGGCGTAGTATTTCCATCAACTGTAAAGTTAGGTACATTTGAAAAGATAAGGCCTACGTTCATTGTTAAATGCCCATTTAGTATACAACCTAAAACATTTCCCAGGTCCAACACGACCAGCCCTTCCGCTCCTCTGATTCGCACTAGCCCTTGAACACTATTCCGTCAACCCTTCACTTCACCACAAAAAGACATACAGGGGTGATGACCAAACTCTCCATCCCAGTCTTTGGATTATAAACGTTCTCCTTGACAAATCCAGGATCAATGACGTAAACAACTCCATCAATGGTAATACTTGTCTCTGCGATGTTCGTGGCTAAAACAACCTTTCGCGCACCTTCAGGTGTTGGTTCAAATATCTTTTCCTGGAGATCACTGGGTAAATTCGCGTATATTGGCGCAATAATCATTTCTCTGACTTTATTACCAAGCTTTCTACAAGTTTCCTGCAGATTTTCGGCAGCTGCTTCGATTTCATCTTGACCAGTTAAAAACACCAGTATATCACCTTTAGGCTGTGTTGTATGAATTTGAAAGATGGTTGTTATGGCAGCGTGAAGGTAATTGGCCTCTGGTGCTTTGGTATAATGTATATCAACAGAGAATTTTCGACCAGGAACTATTATTTTAATCATGGGTCAAGTTGGATAAATACCGTAAAAGATGGGAGCATCATCAAAGTATTTCGAAAACTTTTCAGCGTCAAGTGTAGCGGAGGAGATCAATAATTTCAAGTCGGGCCGAAATCTCGTGATATCCTCGATTTTAGTTTTAGCAAAAGAGATAAACATACCTTGACCAGACCAAACAATATATCTGTATGCAAAGTGCGTTCGTGAGCTTCATCAATCATTAAGCAACTATATCCTCCCAAATCAGGCTCAGTGAGGAATTCGCGAAGTAACATTCCGTCTGTCATATACTTCACAACGGTCTTGTCACTTGTATTATCCTCAAATCGAATTGAGTATCCCACTTGACTGCCGACCTTGACAGCCATTTCATCAGCTACTCGAGAAGCAACAGACATTGCAGCGACTCGTCTAGGCTGAGTACATCCAATCTTTAGACCATCCTTGGTATACCCAGCTTCGTGGAGATACTGTGGAATCTGTGTAGTTTTTCCCGACCCAGTTTCAGCAACTACTATTAATATCTGAAATTTGGATATTGCATCAAGTAATTGTTCTCGGTATCCGTACATTGGCAACGACCTTCGAGTTTCTTCCATTGATAATTTTTTCCGTTCCGATGCCGTGAGAACTTGTTCCATATCATCATTCTCTCTATCTCCTTTTATCCGGGAATCCATCAAAAAGTCGATTTGTTGGGATTGATCAAATACGTATTCGTAATCTCCCGGACCAGTTTCTCGATCGTGAATCTGATTTGCTTTTTTGGTCTGTTCCTCTTCCCACATATCTTGTTCCGTAATAAATTCCCCCGCTTTCTCTTTATCGTACATATATCGACCATATAGAGCTTCCTCTTTACGTTTTTTATCAATGTTGCCTTTCTCCGTGAGATAATCCTCAGGCATTGAATATCCTTCAATGTGGTCGTTAATTCCCATTCTTTCTTCAGCTAAACGTAACACATCCTTTTTATATGCCAGCTCCTCTCGTTCTTTTTTCGTGAGTTTTACTCCGTGAGTCAATGCTTCGAAATCAGACACTTCCTTTCGTAGCAGCGCCAGTTGTTGGGTCTCTCTGGTCCCGAGATACACTTGACGTGCTCGATTTCGTAGTTCCGGTAGAGCTGCCAATCGCGCTTCCTTATCATCTGCCAGTTTTCTCCTTGCTAGACTTTCTTTATCCTGACTACTCTTATCTTCAACGACATTTTTACTCCCCAGCTTCTCGAGATCTTTCCGTTTTAAACGTTCGGTAAAAGCATCTCGATCTTCCAAATCTTTTTGACGTTGGGTTTCTTCGTCGGACTCATCTAATTCAGAGTCTACCCGCATTCGCTTTGGGGATGATTCTTCCGGGGCTGAATCTGAAGCCCAGGCATCTTCGTCTGGTTTTTTGCGAAGATCTTTACGTTTAGACATTTGGTATTTAGAATATTCAATTCGGTTGGAGGTTAGACCGGCTCCAAGTTCCGCCTCGAACAGGGACTAACCATCAAAACTGGAAAAATCTCAAAAGGCTAGGCACACAAGCATTTAGAATCATTACAACAGAGTATTCTAGCAGGTATATTTAGATTGTACGAGCCATTTAACCTGCGCCAGTTGGTATGTTACCAATTAATTTATGAAAAAATAGTCTTTCTACTTAACTAAAGCATAGTCCTAAATATCGATATCATTTCCCACCTTTACGGAAAATTCTTGCTCCGGTACTGAGGCAGAATGGTATATGAAAGCCGTGAGGTCAATGGCAGGAAACTCAAAAGAGGAATGATTAAGGATCATCGAGATCCATTGATCTACATAGTATTTTTTGCATTTTTGCAGAGTTGGACAGCTGTGTTTGCTTCAGTAGTTCTCAAGTAAAGAAATATGTAAGTAGCTTAACTGATCTACTTTGGCACAAGAGTTGGAATATTTCTTGATTCACTAGCACAAAGGACTGGGTGTAAATAAGAATTATGATCGTAGTACCTGTCACTATTACACCATCGGAATCCTTCTTATATGTTTAACGTTGCCATTTATCAAAATGTTGATTCTGGCTAGCGTAGACAAATCTCATCACCTCCACGTCAATCAGCCCATGTCAAATACTGAAATATGATTTGTCTAGATTACCAACTTGGTAACGGAATTATGGTTTCCCATTGGCCAATAATTTTGATTGGCATTTTGGGTGTTTGTTATCACATTGCAGTGATTCGAAAAATTCGATTCCAGATAGGTATGTTACAGAGTGATATTGTCGTTCGGTAAGCTCATTCGGCTTGAAGAAATTTCTAATTGAAGAGGGATAAAATATGATAAAAATTGCACGCCTTTTACCAAAAAGGGAATGAATGTTTTGCCGTATCCTTCGCCTGCATTTTCAACAATCTGTACAGAAGATGGCAATCAGAGAGTATCGAGAAACATTCGTGGGAATAAATCCTTGGTATATGACAATGAAAATGTCGAGGGTAGATCGAAAGCAGTTCAGACGGAATCGTAATTACTACGGTTAAAGCCTGACGTTGTGGGCCTCGACTGCCTGGATCCATCGTGCTGGACTCGCCTAACCGATATCGATGAGCGAGGTCTCATTCTCCGAGGTTGTGGCAGGGTCGAGTTGGGTGCGCTCTCTCAAAGTTCATATTATAGCAATACTTTCAAAATTGAAGAAAACATAACTTGAAACATACCTAAAATTCTGTTACAAAAGAATTGGCATGTCCGATCTTTCATAAAACACAATAAAGAATTATTTCTGGTATGAGATGTCAGCAAACTTATTCGATTGCAATCTCATCTTCAACGCTGAAAAGATTCGAGTTCTCTCGTACTTTTTTCCATAAATGTGGGAGAGCACTGCCGTTACAAGGTCTCGATAGAATGTCAATCGAGATTTTCCAGGATACTTATAGTTAATCAAACCCAATTCAGGTTCAATAAGTGACTGCATAACGCTAATCAACACACGTAAAGTTTGCCATTGCTCATCGAGGCCGGTATCGTATGTAACGGCCTTGGAATACTGCGTGGTCATCTTCGGTTTCATTGCTTGTTGAAAGAGGTCCACAGCTGTTTTTTGGTTCATGTTACTATCCTCGCTTTCCATTTTCGTCAAATATACCAAAACTTCTGACTCTTTCTTGGACTTTGGCTGGTCTCGTACTATCGCATAATGACTAGGCCCCATTGAAACGACGAGTATGTGTATATCCTCG
>LXFE01003800.1:141-10714 GCA_001929475.1 Neolecta irregularis DAH-3 | reverse complement strand
TGACTCTTTCTTGGACTTTGGCTGGTCTCGTACTATCGCATAATGACTAGGCCCCATTGAAACGACTTATCAATGAAAAGTACATTTTTGATTGGATCGTACTGGACGAATATGCGGACAAAAGATATCAAGAAAAATCAACAAAATGGTGGCAAACGATTCTGAAGGATCAATTTCCGTTTTTTCTGAAAATCTTTCCCAAGATTTGATACCCTCCAAAACTTTCTTGTCAGAAAATGCCTCAAGTTCGGTAATTGGTCTGTGAGACTGGGAGATATCCCGCACAGAAGTCCATTTTTCGAAATCCATTGCGATTGCTGGTTCACTATACATGACAGGTTTGAAAGCTCTTATCATATGGGGGAGATATCCATTTGCATGTTCCCATATTAAGTAATACCCACCAATAAGTCTTTTGGCCCAATCATCTTCTGGCATTTTATAATCATAAAGAAATCTTTCAATAATAGGTTCAACTGGCTCTGATTCAACAACCCTAGAATATAAGAATTTTTACCACTGGTCGCAAGCACTTACTCGAATATTACTGATGGTCCAGCAGTGTCTTCAAGTATAGTGATTATTTGTGATGCCGGAATCTTAAACATCATGCAAACCAGGTGATTTGGAATTCACGCGGTTAGCATAAAATCTTTGCACAAATATTAGGCATCAAGGCATGCTTTAGCACACTGTTTTATTCCTTCTCAAATTGCGCTACCTTGCCTTGGTAGACAACTTGAGAGTTGAAATTGAAATGAAACCCTCGAGCTCTATTGTTGAACATAGAAAGGAATAAAGTCCGATGATGAAGAACAGCTTTGGTAACATTATGTGAGTTGTTGTACGGTGTATGATGTGTATAATTCGTGGAGAGTTTTGTTGAGACTCGAATACAAAGCACTAGTTGAAGAAAAGTAATTTTGCCCAACATGTCCTTATACTTTTTCGGGTAAATCAAGAGGGTAAGCCGGGAGAATGCCCGTCAGATCTTGAGTGCTGAGCAAAGAACCCTCACAGCCACAGTGCCGCTCCTCCGTGGCGCAGACCGTCACTGCCATCCTGGACCACTGTCCCCCGGCGGCTCTGCCCTCATCGACGCCCTCTTTGGCTCCCCCTCACGCGTTTCCCTTTCTTCGCTCCGGCTGCGCTGCACCTCCATACACATACAGAGTTTGCCTCTTCCCAATGCCGCTGACCCCACAGCATCCATGATCATCTTGACTCAAACCTCCCAAAGCTGCTTCGTGATTTGCTCGGAGGAAACACAATCACAGAAATGATTGCTTATATCAGCCTTGCAGAATATCATTCAACGGGACTCTAAATACTGCCCAAGGACACATTTAGCTTGATTTTGCCTATGTCATATGAGAGGAGGTTAGGGTTAGGGTTATCGCAAGCACTTACTCGAATATTACCGACGATCCAGGAGTGCCCATAGTTACAGGAATTAATTGTGACGCCGGAATCTTAAACATCCTGCAAACCAGGGGATTTGGAGGGAAAGAGGTTACTATGAACATTTTGCACACTTATTTTGGATCAAGGCATGCTTTAGACACTTGTTTATTCCTTCGAGCTCGTCCATGTTTGCAGGAATGCCAAATTGCGCTGACCTGCCTCGGTAGACAACTTGAGAATGTTTCAATTCGTCTTAATGTTTTTGAAACCCTCAAGTTCTATTGCCTAACATAGAAAAGTTTAAAGTCCGATGATGAAGAGGAGCTTTGGCAACATTATATGAATTGGTGTACCCTGCGATCATTCGTGGAGACTTTTGTTGCGACTCGAATTCAAGGCGTTAGTTGAAGAAAATAATATGGCACACCATGCCCTAGAATACTTCTTCGGGTAAATCAAATGTTATGCTTTCCACTTAACTACAAGTCTCAGACGGATGGAGATTGAGTTGAGTGTCTGTGAGGCAACTGGTCATGGCAGACTGGGTGAATGATCCGTCAATCTCCTGTGAGTGTTCAGGGGTTTCCTTTGGTCATTCGTAGCCTTAGGTTGGTGTGGCATTTACATTGAGTGAAGATAATTACGTATATATTCAATTTACACTGTTAAAGTGCCCTGCTAGCCAGATAAAGACCTACCTATATAGTAATTGCTTGAGGCGCACTTCGCGGCTGCCTATTCACTCCTTCCATTACGGATCTCCATCCGTTCCGCGATTCTCCTCATTGATCTTGATAGCTCTTGTGGAGAATAAGATTGATCTGGTCTCAAGGATGTTGCTGTTTGTTTGTCAGTGACGAGGTTGGCCTCCTCTCTGCTTGTTCTTCTTGCGGTCTGCAAGCCCGTAAATATGATCGATCGGTTAAAGTAGCTTTAACGCTAAATAGATTTTCCTTTTCATTCACCGTATTTCTGAAATAATTAGGTGGACCATAAGAGTATACAGCGGCTGAGGGTGGTGGTCAAGTTCCCCAAAGTGTTTGACGTCACGCCAACTCGAACCACCACTATGTCGGTAATTCCAGGTATCTATTTCTCCAGGCCCAGTAATATCCTAAAATGCAGTCAAATTAAAATGGTCCGGTAAGATTTTTGACGTCGATCTCGATACCTCGGAATCTCCTACGACATTCAAAATGCAAGTGTTCAGTTTAACTGGTGTGGAGCCAGAACGGATGAAAATTTTGATCAAGGGAACGCAAATGAAGGTATTATATTCTTTCAAAAGGGTTTAATCACTGGTAGGATGAGACAGATTTATCAACAGTGGCAATTAAACCAGGGCAGACCTTGATGGTGATGGGAACCGCCTCTGAGATTCCCGTTGCACCAAAGGAAAAAATTGTGTTTCTCGAAGATATGACAGAAAATGAACTAGCCAAGACGGTATAGAGTTCTACGAGAACAATGTTTTCGGCTTACTTTGTTCAGAATCAATTTCCCGCTGGTTTGGTGAATATTGGAAATACATGCTACTTAAACTCGACCGTCCAATGTCTTCGTCAAATTCCGGAGCTACAAGAATCTTTGCAATCGTATTTCTCTGTTTGAAGAGAGATTAATGAGAAGATATTCAGGGACAAATGATGTTCCTTCCAACCTTCTCGCGATTTTTAACCAATTGTCTCAAACCACACGCGCGATTCCACCGATCAGCCTGATTACCTATCTGCGAACTGCGTTCCCCCAATTTGCCCAGAGAAATAGCGCGGGTCATTATGAGCAACAAGACGCGGAGGAAGTCTGGTCACAAATATTATCTTCGATGCGGGGAAAGGTGAATTTTGTAGAGGACTATATGACTGGAGAACTTTCGTCAACCCTCAGCAACGCCGAAGCTGAAGAGTCTATCGTCTCGACGGAAAAATTCCATAAACTCGACTGTCATATCGATAAGGAGACGTCATATCTCTCTTCGGGCATTAAAAAATCTCTTGTGGAATCAATTAGTAAACATTCTGCGACTTTAAACCGCGAAGTCGTATATCAAAGAACTTCCAAAATCTGCAGACTTCCAAAATACCTGACGGTACATTTTGTCAGATTTTTCTGGCGGCGCGATATTAACAAAAAAGCCAAGATTATGAAGAAAGTAAAATTTCCGTTCGTATTGGACACGTTTGAATTCCTGACTGCGGAACTGCAAAAGCGCGTTGGACCGGGGCATGACCGTGTCCGCGAGACTGAGCGGAAGCGGGAAGAAGCAGAACACGAGCGAAAGAGAAGGAAATATCTCGATGGAACGGCTGAAGTATCGGGAAAAGGAGTCGAGGGGTCGAAAATATGTGATACTTCTGGTTCTGCCAAGTCCAAAACAGAAAACACCGCAGACAACGACTCGAAGGTGATTGATAAGACCAGAGGCGAGTGTATCACAGCCTCGTATGATTTGATAGGGATCATCACTCATCAAGGGGCGAGTGCCAACGGGGGTCATTATATAGCATGGTGCAAGAAGACAGATGCGAGTGGTACCTGTTCTACATGTATTTAATTGCTGATGTACAGGTGAATGGTGGAAGTTCAATGATGACAAAGTCTCGACGGTCCCGGAATCCAAGATCGAGGAGCTGATGGGTGGTGGTGAGAGCGATGGAGCGTATGTCTTGCTGTATCGTGGCAAAGAAGCAAATGAATAGTCTTTGTCAGCATAGCGGAGATTGAATATTGGAAGGGTGGCGCACCTAATCCGGCCTGTGGCGCTTCCGCTTCAGGCTAGTTTCTGATTGCGGAGATCCGGAAGCGGCAACTGCAAACTCCCCACTCCAAACTCTGCACCCCATCCGGCAAACGCAAAAGACTGCTTTTGGCTCGATCGCATGCGCAGCAGCTCTGCTATAAAGCCGGGATGAAAACTGCGAGGTCGCTCCTCCACTACTCCTATCTTACTATGCAATTCCACCAAGTCATACTCTTTGCTTCTGCTAGCAGCATGTTGGTTGCAGCTATGCCATTGGCCAGTCCGCAAGCACTACCCCCGGCTCCTGCTGCCGCCGTTGCAAAAGTTGATGGTGCTCACCCTTTTTTTGAGTGCGCTGACCCAGCCAGCTATGGAGGACGCTGTAGTAAAAGAATTAACCAAGCTGGCGAAGGTTGGCGGAGAAAATGCTGCCATGCTTGAAAAAGGTTTGTATCACCTATGAAGTATGCCCCTTACCCTTCTAGGCGTGGATGCCGCAAAACAATTGAAAAAGGCCGTCGATGATGGCGATGCGGAGGCTGCTACTGATATTCTCCATCAGCAAGAAGACTTCTACGATACAGAGATACGACCTCTACTAGTAGCCAAAATTGGTGAGGAGGGTGCCCGACAGCTCGAGGAGGAGACTCTTGCAGAAGTCCGGGCAGAGGGCTATACTGAGGATGGGTACCTTGAGAAGAGATTCCTTGAGGGACTTCTCAGTGGAGTTCCCATTGACGCAATCCTTACAACCGGGTTGTTTGTTGTCAAGTCCGCAGTGAAACTCATTGGATTGTTTTAAGGTTTAACAACCAAGTTCTTTATATAATTAATTGTTTTTCTTCTCTTTTCTTTCTTTTCTTCTCTTCGCTTTCGTTTTCTTCTCTTCTTTCTCTACCTTTTTCAAAATACAAGGATGACTCTTGCCGCATCAACTTCCAATAACAACAATTTCAAATTGCTCGACCCTAAAACTCCCATTAGCGGCCGCTTTTTGCTTCTGTTTGTAGGTAGACTTTTGGAACACAATTTGAAGAAAATTCAATATCTATCCAGACTATGTTGCTGATTCTTTGTTCGCTATGTGAGACACGAACTCGACGAAATGATTGCATGTAGCGATCGACTCCGCAGATGGAAATAATGCTCTCCGTAACATTTCCGTATGCGGCAAGACCTGCACATTACCGTCAAACCGGTCAACGTTATCATCGCGTAGGATTTTCTTCAGAATATTTGAGACTGGCCCTTCACAGATGGGAACCGGGTCGAGAAAATATTCTCCCGCTGCAGTCACGAATTGAAACAGATGGTTTAGTCTACCCAATCATCGAGTGCCTAGCCTTTCCTTTGAAATGAACCCTGTCTTACATCCATATTCATCATCCGGTTTATGCCCTCCCTGCATGGCTTTGAGGGAAATTGTCCTCTGACTGCTTATCGAGCTCAAATCCAGTCAACCTGACTATTTATTCAAGAGAAATGCATATTCAAAAATGCATCAAAAGAAGTTGTATATTTTTTAACCCTTTTTAGTACCTAATCGTCTGCATTCTCGCGAGAACCCAAAATCGACGAAAATGTGCACTCTTCCTACTTCTGTCCGCCTCCACACTTACGTATCTGGTGGAAACTTCTTGCCACTTACGTCATATTGGAACTGTGCATGTGGGATGGCCACAAATTACAAATACGCCATCGCTCCACCAAAGAACCTGCCTGACTCATCACATCTTCCAAGACACCGCTGATATGACAAATCTGGCTTAGCGTAGTCGCCGGAGGACTTGCAATCACCAACAACTAAATATTGGACCATCTAGGACCACTGTTGGCCTAAAGGGGCCATATCTCAGATACTACTTGCTGGCCCACATCGACCGCACCGTGCTATTTTCACCATCACTTGCACTACTTCTCCTTTAGAATGAATCTACTTTATACCCAGATTGATCATCAGCCCGCGACCTGGCATTTGGGAAAATCTGTTGCACACTCCTACTCCATATCGAGCTCAGATCAAGTAAGTCTGAGGGTCTATTCAATATAAAAATGGATATTCAATGAAAAGATGTTTTATAGATGTTGAACCCTTTTAGGCACTCGAAGCCCACCTAATCGTCTCCATTCCCGCAAGAACCAACAAAATCGACGAAGGAATCACAAATACGCCATAACTCCACCAAAGAACCTGACTCATCACATCTTCAAAGACCCCGTTGATCTGACAAATCTGACTCAGGGTAATCGCCGTAGGACTTCCAATCAATAAAAAACTAACAAGTATAAATATCGGATCATCTAGAACAGATATCGGAAGGTATCGAGCAGCTAGAGCAAGCACTGGGCAGAGAAGAAGCGGGGAGATTAGCATTCTGCACATGATTGACGACCATGCAAGCTTCTTTGAAGACGTCGTCTGGATGTCAGACTTTGGAATATAGAGGCTTGAATTAGCTTCGACTAGCAAATAAATAGAATATTACTTTGCTCCGAGAACAACCACAATAAGCGGAATCGCTACGTTAGATCCACTTTCAATTGCCCTTGTGAGAGTCATATTAACAAACGAAGACTTGTCGAAGAAGAGATTCTTCAATATGGGGACACTAGCAACTATAAATGCGATAATCATGCTCCATAACGGCGGATTCATTAGTTCCAAAACAGCCGAACCAAACAGTTTGATCCAATGTCTTTGACCAACCCGACGAGAGGTGAACTCTTCAGTGTCAGATTTCAAGGAGATTTCCGAATCGAACGATTGACGACCGCTGTCGATTATAGGCAGGATCGGGACATTATGTTCTTCAATAGCTGGTGCCGCAAGAAGATATTTGAAGCCGTACGACCAGCGCACGATCATTCCTAACTGACTGTAAATTACGAGATATAAAATTCCCCGAGATGCGATTTGACTCTGGCTATCGTTAGGAATGTCATCCCATTCTAAACCGTGCATCGAATACGCGAGCGTCGTAATGAGTGCGATCGGGTATGAATTGCTCTAACCATCAGTCCCGATCCTCCAATACAACTCTCGTACATTTTGAAATACGCTACATGCTATGGCGAACTTTTCCTCCGCTTCCGAGAGATGAAAAAGCCGCGAAGAGACTTTTGCTACGGCAAAAAAAGTGATTGACTGGAAGGCGAAAATGAAGAGAATCATCCACAAACCACCAAGTTTCTCAAAGGTCAGAGTAGATGCGATTTTAATGAAGACGAGACATGGTGTGAACAAGTTGAGATTAAGATTTCCTAGGTTCTTGGAACTTAGCCACCGCAGAACATGAACCACCAGGTACCTTTTGCAAGTCTTTATTTAAAAGGTTCGCCCGTGCTGACAAGTAGCCGGCAAAGGCGATGAATACTACTTGAAGGACACTCTCGAAAACCGGGAGGGCCAGTTCGGTGACCGGCGGATGATCGTGTTGCATAAATTTTCGGCTGAAGGCTGAATGGTGGCGTCCTTTATTGGATTTTGAAATTTGGCAGCGGCGAATATGGCGTCATTCATTTTCCTTTTTCAAATATTTTCACCAAATCCGTCATTTAGATCCGGATCCAGCGATTGCTATCTGAACAACGGGTCAGTGGATATTGGACAGTTAACAAGTGACTAAAAGCAATTGTTTTCTTCATCGTCGAAATCTTTAAACAAAGATCGCTGGATGAAGCATACTATATTATTGATTACTACAAAGAGCGAAAAATAGGAAAATCTTTCTTCTGTGAAGCAAGTAACCCTCACATACCCCAGTTTAACAAGAAATGTTGGGCTCAATAGTAAACTCGCAACATTAGCCTAGCTTAGACTATATGGCAACACATGATACGCACTTTAAGAATTCGAATGATGAGCAGTGCACTACCCGCATTAGGTTTGGCTTCGTCAATGCTGTACTGCACTGGAAATTCTCTTTCGACGTTTGCATTCCATCCCAGTGCTAGTGTCAGAGCATCTTCCATTCATCAAAGCTCCTTTGAACATCTTGCTCATGCGCCATCAGTGGCTGTTTCAAAAGTGCACTTCCCAGGCGTCGTCTAGAGTGTTCGACTTTTGTGTGTGGCTATCCGCGATAACCGAATCATCGTAATCCTAGAATTATACCGTAAAGCATTGATAGCAGCATTGACCATTCTGGAATTTTCCTAAAGAGTTAGTCACTTGGACATGACACAAAAGCTACAGGTAATAACCAGATTTGAAGTAACCAGCCAGATCAAGGGCTTGGCTAACAGCATTTGAATAGAGGACGCGAAATGGTACGTTTGCTAACGGTTTCCCTGGAATCATGTACCCACCGATGATCTCAGAAACGATGGTAACTTGGATTTTCTGTCCAGAAATCTACTTTCAAATTGAAACGTCGTCTACTGGAAAAACACTAAATTTCAAGATAAATAACAATCTGTTACAAAACGACTGGTATATCTGATCTTTCATAAACTACATCAAAGAATTATTTCTGGAATGACACTGGAATGTCTGCAAAGTCTTTCGATTGCAATCTCGTGTTCAACCCTGAAAATATTCGAGATCTTTCGTACTTTTTTCCATAAATGCGGGAGAGTACAGCTGTTACAAGGTCTTGATAGAATTTAAACCCAGATGGGCCAGGAAAACGAATTGAACCCTCAGGTTCAATGAGTGACTGTAGAACGTGGATCAACACCCGGATAGCTTGACTTTCTGTATTGTACACAAGGTTCCCGGAATACTGCGTGCTGGTCAGTTTCATTGCTTTTTGAAAGAGCTCCACAGCTTTGTTATCCAAAACTTTTGAACCTTGTTTGGACCTTGGCGGCTGGTCTCGTACTATCGCATAATCC
This sequence comes from Neolecta irregularis DAH-3, assembly GCA_001929475.1. NCBI lineage: Eukaryota > Fungi > Ascomycota > Neolectomycetes > Neolectales > Neolectaceae > Neolecta > Neolecta irregularis. The sequence goes on along the minus strand of LXFE01003800.1, from coordinate 1,734 downwards.
CGATGCCCGAATGAAGCGACGAGTATGTGAATATCCTCGTTATCAATGAAAAGCAACTTTTCGATTGGATCGTAAATAGTTGTTGTACCTCGACGAATATGCGGACAAAAGATATCGAGAAAAGTCAACAAAGTTGTGGCAAAGGATTCTGAAGTTTGAAATTCCGTGAATTTTTCCCAAAATTCGACACCCTCCAAAATCTTCTTGTCAAGAAATGCCTCAAGTTCGGTAATTGGTCTCCGAGACACGGAAATATCCCCCACAGAACTCCATTTCTTGAAATCGATTGCGATTACTGGTTCACTATACATGGCAGTTTTGCAAGCTCTTATCACATGCGGGAAAGATTCAGGTAGAGGTTCCCATGCTAGGCTATACCCATTAACAAGTCTGTTGGCCCAATCTCTTTCTGGCATTTTATAATTATAAAAGAATCTCTCAATAACAGGTTCAACTGGCTCTGGTTCAACAGTCCTAGAATATAAGAAATTTTACCATTGGTCGCAAGCACTTACTCGAATATTACCGACGATCCAGCAGTGCCCATAGTTACAGGGATTAATTGTGACGCCGGAATCGTAAACATCATGCAAACCTTGAGATTTTGAGGGAAAGAGGTTACTATGAACACTTTGCACAAATATCTGGCGTCAAGGCATGCTTTAGCACACATATTTATTCCTTCAGACTCCTCCATGTTTTTCGGAAGGTCAAAGTTCGCGGACATTCCTCTGTAGAAAACCTGAGAGTGTTTCAACTCACCTGTAACGTCTTTGAAACCCCCGAGCTCTATTGCTGAACATAGAAAAGTATAAAGTCCGATGATGAAGAAGTGCTTTGGTAACATTATGTGAGTTGTTGTATGCTGCGTGTGGTGTATAATTCGTGGAGACTTTTGTTGCGACTCGAATGCAGGACTCCATCAAGTTTAAGAAAAATAACTTTGCGAAATATAACCTAAAATACTTTTTCGGGTAAATCCTAAACTGCAAGTCTTAGACAGATCGAGGTTGAGTGAGACAGGTTGAGACTCTGTGAGTCAGCTGGTGATAATATTGCTAGAAGTAGATTAGCCTAAACAAAGGAATAGGGTAGGCAGGATGTACATTATTTAATCCATGTCGCAGCAAAAGTTTGAGTTGCAATAGATATTCCAGTCTGCTATCAAGTGCGGATAAACAAACTCTGCCACCCCACCCTAATGAGTGTGGTAGGGGAAGAGACCTATTACATAGGAACCCAAAGCAACGGTGGAGGAGGGAAATCCCACCTTTTGTTTGTAAAAGGTATTGCAAGGTGATACTGCAGTTCCTCCCAATACCCAGAATGTGTACAATATCCAGAAACAAAAGGTCAGTATAGGCAACATTGTATCGTCATCAAAAGTCACTGCCAGACCTAGGAGGTCTGGTATGTTCTGTCTCTATTAGCCTCCTGGTTCAAAATAATCTTCATAAACCTTATCCGACAATATATTCACCCGTCGCTACTAGCTATATCAGCTCTCTCAAGAAATTATCATTGTACTAACTGCCATCGAAATAATCGAGGGGTAATGTCAGCACGCAACCTTAGGTTGAGCGCTGATGTGGA
>LXFE01000464.1:0-54872 GCA_001929475.1 Neolecta irregularis DAH-3 | reverse complement strand
CTACATAATCATACATGTATCTTTCCCAAAATATCCCGCCGGTACCCACAAGGCCGTTGCTGCAAAACTTGCGTGATAAACCCAGACGATGCCTATCCTCAATACTCGCCTAGCTCACCCATACCGCACTCATAAGCGTACTCTCCGTAGACACCTACTCGTCAACACTCCCCATTCAGACACTACATTTGCATAAATCAGCGAACTCTTGGCACTGTCCAGCGTCAACTCGTCAAACTTTTGCTTCCCGCTACCAAGCTCCTCAACAATCTCCTTGGCCTTTTCAAACGCCAACGCACTGTTCGGACTCCGATACACAGAAAAGTAAATCATCCCCTCCTCCATCCTCAAGCTCAGCGATGCCCCATAAGCTAGCCCCGCTCCCCGGATCCCCTTCCAGAAATATCCCTCCACAAGACTGAGATACTCGGCTAGTACTAGCAGCGCCGCCAAATCAGGATGCTGCCAATCTTGCGGCCCCCGCGAAAAGTGGATCGAGAACGAAGACTCAATACTCGGCAACGCCAGAATAGTCGCCACTCGCCGCGGACACATCCCAACGCCGGAAAGCAAATCTCGCGCATACCGCACTGGCGTCACTTCCTTCGTGCACCGGAACATATCCCACGGCGACAACGGATCCGCCAGTTGAACCACCGGACCAATTATATGCACCCGCATGTTTTCTGGAAGACAACCTGGGCGTAAATATTGTCTCCACAAAACATACAAATCCTCTGAATCCCACACAAGCCAGAAAGAATATCGCTTGGATTCTGTTCAAATACTTGTTCCATCTCGTGAAGAAATTTCTCCTGGGTAAGGAAATTCGAAGCCTTGGCCGTCGATCTATTTTCATCCAGGATTAAATCGTAATATAGCGCCCAGCTCATTCCACTTCCATCTCGTCGTTGCGCAGGGATATTATTAATCATCTTGGACAACGAAACGCCAACTCTGTTATCAGCAATATTCCCACAAAGCACACCGTTCTGCGTCAAATTCCGTCCCCTCGTCGTCAGTTTAGAAAGAGGATGGCATACCACGAGTATATCGTAAATCCAGTCCACAGCTTCCAAATACTTGTCCTTCTACATCTCAATCACCTTCAAGAACGAATATACCGCAACTTTCACCTTAGCAACAATCAAATCCTCAAAAGATTGTCCGACACCCAAATACGCACCATAATCAACAAAGTCCAAATCGAGCGCTTCAACAACACGTTCCCAAGTCAATTTTTCCCCGTTCTTGCGTGTAACTGGATTAACGAAAAGGTTGTCGAGAAAGAGAGGAACAAAAAGTCGTTGTCGTGCGTCGAGTCCCGTCGTCGAAATGTACACGTAGACATTAAAAAATTGAGAACGAATATCTTTCAAAAGTTGCTATTGAAAGAACATACCATCCAACTGCACCCATAAATTCAAATCTCGATGAGAGTCCATTGCTCGTTGAGTGGGGTTATCACTATCAATCAGCGCACTCCCTGGACCCGCATACAAGACACCATCGAGTCTACCTAATCCAACCCTCGCCGTCTCAGATTGAATAAAATGAATAGATTCAATCTCGGGTATTCTAAAATCAGCGAGAATGCTATTCGGTATAGGCCGCTCATTTTCTTTCTTGGCAAGCACTAAATCTCGGTCAAGAGCCTCGAGTTTTTCTCTTCCAAGATCTGTAATCCGATTTTGTATACGTTGTGTATTTTCTTTTTCGAGGCGGTTGGCCATTGCATTTGACGGAGTGGCCAAAATCGTAACATGGGGTTGATCAATAAACCACCGAGAAAGAGACGAGGACCATTGGCTTCGAGTCCAGGTTGACAGAATATCAAATGCTTCTAAATCGACCAGATATTTCTTTAAATCGTGGCCTTGCTCATCGCCGTACAATACAGCAGTGATAATAGAAGTTGTAAATCCATTATGCGGCGACGTCTCCACTGCATCAAAGCTCTTGCTGATTAAAAAGGATAACAATGAACGTACTTTTAATTTTTCCTTGTTGATCAACATGGTCATTCTACCCAAATCAACTCCATCTCGAACAACAGTATCCAAAACACTGAAAAATTTCGATTCAAAAGATTGTAGAAAAGCAGTTGGCACTGCAGAAAATTCCAAAGTACACAACGATTCAAGGCGTTCGGAAATATCAAAAGAGATGTCTATCATAAGCGGAAGAAGTGGAATCAGGGGAGGACGAACTGGTACAGAGTGGGTGTTCAATTTCTATGAATTCCCTCGAAAGAGGCGCGATGGGCGAATCGCAGAGATATAAACATATCATGAGAATAGCAGTCGCATCCACCAAATCCTAAAATTAGATATAAATAGGAGATAAATACAAATGCAGATGGACCGAGCCAGGAAATACAGACTTCGCCCATACTTTCATCTTTATCAGGAAACTCGACACTCTTCAAAGTCGATTTTGATAGTCGGTTGGTAGCTGGGGAAGTAACCCACGGTCTATGCTTAGCGAAAACAAAGAAGTAACTATACCGCTGATAATCTCGAGTCATCGGAAAGTCTGGAGAAATGTCATCGTCCATCGCTTGTAAAGTTTTTAATAAATTCGCGTGATCTAGTTTCCCCACGATCACAATAGCTAGATTTCGCGGGACATATGCCTTTTTATGAAACTCTTTGATTTTTTCATTATCCAGAGCTCGAAGAGACTCCATTAATCCGCCTGTCTCGCTTCGATATCCGCTTCCTTGTGGGAAAAGCGTTCGTTGGGTCCTAATTGTCAATATAACCTTTCGAGTTCATACTCGAGCGCCATAAGACTACTACTTGTATTCTCTGTCCCCTGCATTTCTGAAAATACCACTCCGCCGTCTTCTCCGGTGCCGTTGACGTGGTAGACTTCAGTTGTAAAAGCGCTTTGCTGGAGTACAGGGAATAAGACGTGGTCGATGTATATAGGCAGAATCCGGAGAAACCCGTCTTCACTGGCGGTGTATATATCGTAGACAGTGTTATCGGTGTCGGTCCAAGCATTTGTGCCCTGCGCAAAGGACTTATTGGCGAGGAGATCGAGGATACCGTGATACGGGTATTTTCGACTTCCGAGAAAAATGAGATGTTCAAGCGTATGCGGACATCCTGAATCGTCGTGGACTGGCATTAGTATGGCATACAGAGATGCAGAATGCTTTCGGTAGCCACGACAGCGTGACAGGAAATAATTGACACATCGACATCTACAACAATCGCATGCAAGCCAGTGCGATTGCTGCGGTATTGCGTGATTCTGTTTCCATAGACCGTGTCAAAGGCAGTGACCACCTCAAAGCGCGGATTCGGCGGCAACTCGGAAAACATAGTGACAGAAAAAAACAGCACGACACAGGTCGCCGAAGCACGACACGTGCAGTTCCGGGAACCCCCGACTCACTTCGCACGTGTCTGAACAACACGTGCGTTCCGACACGTGCAGTTCCGGGAATCCCCGACTCACTTCCGAGACAGCCATGGCCATGGCACTTGCTGACGCCCTCGTTGCTGCTATTGCTTCGCCGCGTACTGCATTTGACCTCCCAGATAGACTGCTCGAGCAGGACTTTAATGACAAAAATACCTGTAATGCCGCTTCGGAAGCTCTCGAAAATGCCATTCGTTCCACCCGGGTTCACCTTTGCACACCACTTGACTAACCTCAGGATAAAATAGATCGTCTGATCGAGACAAATAGAGAAATCTATGACGATTTCCAACAGAGCGTATTGCACAAGTACGAGGAATACTCAGCCATCAGATCCGAGACAGAGAAACTCAGACTCGCTTGCCAGGCTCATTCCGTACCTTTCCAATTCAATCCACCGATAACAGATCAGCAACTTGAAAATGAGGCAGACGCGAAAGCTATTGCTTATACAGGCCACCTTTTTTCTTTGTCCGTCAACGAAGCCATCATTGAGAAATTGTCCACGTTGCAATGTATTTATCATGTTTGTGAAGATGCGGATACAGCGCTACTTTCAAGCGAATTTTGCAGATCGCTAGATCTTTTGCAGCGTGCACAACTGTTACTCTCGCCAATACAAGAATCTAAAAAGCTGGTTGTTTTGAGCGCCTCGATACAAGACCGCATCCATTCTTTAAAGAATGTCTTATTTGAAAAGGCTGAGAGTGTTTGGAATACACTTGTAAAGGTTGATTCATCTCCAGACCGGGCTCTCATTCTCCCTGGTACAGTGTACGATTGTCTGATGCTAATTACAGGGTTCGAGTCAACTGTTGAAGACGCGGCGAGAGCCCTCGAGACTGGTGGAAAATTGCCCAAATTAGTAAAATCACTCTACAGTCGACTCAACACACTGATTCTCCGACCACTACTCTCAAATCCAGATTCAAAGATGCTCACCGTGGAAGATTCAAGGTATATTCTGCGAGATAACAACGATCCCAGTATCACCATATTCGACTCCCTCAAGATCTTTGCATCTTTTATCGACTCTGCCATCCCACGTGTTGCATCATCTCATCTAATTCCACTCCTTCTTTCTACAATCAATTCGCATCTTATCCGTGAAATCCTCCCATCTTACATCCCCGAAAACCTCCATGATCTTCCATCAGCAAATTATACACTGCAACAAGTCGAAAAATTCGAGGTATACCTGGAAAATCTGCATTGGACTGCAGATGATGACTTGAGAAGTTGGGTAGGGAGATCTGGCTCAGTTTGGGTCTCGAAAACGAAACAGAAAATGCTCATACAAGCTCGACAAGCGATGATCAAAGGGTCGACCGGCATGAAGAAGATTCCATATCAACAGTCAAAAGTACTTTATCAAGTTGAATCTACAAATCGCCATGAATCTGATGATTGGAATGCTGATTGGGATGAAAAGCAAACCTCGGAGAAGCAATCTACCATAGCGGAAGACCAATTGGATGAATGGGGATTAGATTTTGGCGATGATATCGATGAAGAGGAAAACATTGCGAATGAAGATGAATGGTCTGCCTGGAATGAGGACGACCAACACCACACAGAGGAAAAGAAAAAATCACGCAATATGCATTCGCGGAATCTTTCCACGGCATCAATTCCTGATCCGCAAGTTGAATTATGCACAATTTCGTCGCTGCCAAATTCTATTCTTGAACTGGTACGTCAGGTACTAAATCATTTTGAAGAACTCCAAAAAGAACGGTACATCTCCCATATTCCTCAATTGACGATACAGTTATGCCGAAAGTGTCATTTCAATACCTCCAGTGAATATTCTAAATATCATTCCCCCGCTGCTGACTCTATATCGAGCCTTGGCACCCCTGACATATGCCGCGGAAAATCCAATGCTCGCATGCAATGATTGCATGTATCTCGCCTCCAATATCCGCTCCATGAATCCTTTCGAAAAATCTAAAGTCAATTTCCTTAAAGAAGCTAATGTATTGCTTTTCCTGGCAACAGACTGGTACAACAATGAATTAGTATGTCTAATCGATACGTTAAATGACCAATCAGGAATCCTTGAAATCACAGGTTCAAAAGATATTATCGAAAGCAGAGAATTTCATTTCTTGTACAGTTCCTACTCGACAGGAGGATTGCGAATCATCTGTTCAGGGGTGTATCGAATTAATCCGTTCTTTGACTGGGGAATGGAACAAAGTTCTTTCGAAATCAGTGACCTTGAAATCGTTGGGTTTCTTAGTGGAAGAGATTAGCAGCACTATGATTCAGGATATCGAGATGTTGAAAGACATTTCTGAACCAGAATCCAAAAATTTGTCTTCATTTATCAAGAAAATCGGCGAGTTGGAAATTTTATTCCAAACGGGTGATGATTCCAATGGAGTATACTTGATCTTTCAAACGAATGACTGACTGAAAGACTGCGATAACGGCGATGTATTCACCTAGCTGGTTTAAATTTCAGTGGCTAGCAGAGATTCTCGAATGGACAATGTCTGAAATAATGAGCGAATACCGTGACGGGAACCTCGTCGACTTTTCCAATGACGAATTGATCTCCTTACTCCGGGCTTTGTTCGCAGAGAGTGACCTCCGAAGGAAGAATATCGAAGAATTAAGACGTAGTTGAATATATACATGTCAATGAGTTAAATAGTATCTTCCTTTTGTTCTCCTCCGCTCGAGAATCCGTCTTCCGCCCTTTTTCGATTTTAAACGCGCAAGAAATCCGTGTCTCCGTTTTCGCACACGCATGGATGGTTGATACTCGTTGCCAAAGCATCTTGGCCGAGTCAGGATATTGTTGAAGGGATTTGAGAAAGGCTGGGAACTAGGCCTGAAGCGGGATATTGAAATAGTTAATTGACTGACTGCGGGACGTAAGGTTGAGGAGAAAAATAATGCTCTAGTTGTGTGAGCATGAGTAAATATAAAGCGATACCTGGGCATAAGCCTTGATAATAGCATTGTGAAGAGCAGAGAGTTCAATTAAGCGGTTATGAATTTCTTGCACACGTGGTACTTGGAATCTAACCCACCACCAATGATGAAAGAGTCTGATATCTCATTAGTATCACTGGATGCTCCATTCCAACTAGAAGAAGTTCAATGCAAACAAAATCAATCTCCTCTTGCACAACCGGAAAGGCGGCCAACCCCGGATCTTTGCTCAACTCTTTCCTCACCAGAAACAGTGGAAGAAGTCATATCTCCTCTATTCCAAGCTTTGCCTTGTTTTGAAAAGACTTCTTCAAACCAGGACACAAATAAAGCTATACCTGTCTCCCAAACCCAAGCACGCCTAAACAATATGCCTTCAACTCCCCCTTCTCACCTTCGAGAAAGATGGCCAAAAATTGTGTATTCACCAACTCCTTCTCTTCTCTCAATGAAAGCAGACATAAGATACTCCCCAATATTTAATTCATGTCAAGAGTGGCTCATTTTTGGCTCCTTATACCCTAAAGAAGCAACATTTGAAATTGTGGAATTGCTATCACGTCTACCGCGTTTAGGAATGGCCAAAACAGCCTCTAAATTCAAAGGCGAACTCATTAAAGAGTTGGAAGCATGTATGCTGAATCAATCAGGGTATATGCTCGGAGACCGGGCATTGTGCCTTTTTTGTGTGGAACTTTATCTTGCAGGTATCCTCGACTCTGAGATGATATCAATGTGGATATCTACGCTCATTCATGATGGCGCGATTGAACTTGCCATGTCACGATATGACGTTTTAAAGATTGCACTACGATATGAGAAGGGAGAGTTATTTGTTGCTATTATGGGGGCTATTGTCTCTAGGAAGAAAACCAAGGACCGTTATAAGTGTATTATGTTTATGAGACATTTGAACAACGAAGTAGACCCTACATCCAGCAAGTGTTGTTTGTAACCCTCTAGTACCACTGTAGTATTAATAGAGTAGAATGTGATTAATATTATTTCAAGTTGTCGTACCTTGGACATTTCCCGCGCCCACGCACTACTGTTGCCAACATAATGCATCGTTATCCCCACTCCGATATCACTATCCCAAATCATTATTGCCTACAGTCCTTATCTTTCTCATCTGGATCCGTGCCCCCTACAGTTCCTGAGAACATCAACAAGTCGGAAGGAGGGAGAGCCTCGTCCTATGGCTGTCGTTTACCCTGGAGTATCCTCGATCATCGGGAGTATCCGGACGCCTGAGGAGTCGCTAGGTAGCTTTCGGAGTGCAGCATTTTCTGTTTCCCTTTATTGCTTATTTTACCTCTTTGACGACGTAGAAGCTGAGATATATAGCTACATACTGTTCTGTTCTTTTATATAGAGGAATATTATCCGCCCCTGTCTCTTTTCTTGACATCATCAAAGGGCAGAAAGAACCCCAGCCTTTCAGACAGTAGCAACCTGCATGTGTCACGAAGTGCAGTAGCTGTTCCATCATAAATCCAATCTTCGAAATATTACTATTTCCAAGTACTGGCATTCATGTTAAAGATGCACTCATAACAGACAAACCTAGCTAAACACTAATCACCCTTACTTCCAGATCTACTCACACGAATTCAAAAATAAATAAAAACCTCAAACTAGCCATTGCACTGAAAAATTTAAAAGCACTACATTCGATAACTTTAAGCAATTGACTGGAGAGCCATCGGTCCATTGCTAACACCTGCACGAGGACTGATGTCTCCTTCGTTACCGGCCTGAGGTCCTCGCATTTGCCGTTCCTTACGTTTCATAATTTCAACAACAGGCCCCAAAAGTCGATTGAATGCTCGTTTTCCAAGGGTTGCAACCTTTAAACGCGTGATTGCGACAACTGTAGCAGCTCGGGGCGCATCGTTAAGTAGTGCGAGTTCTAGAAGTGAGACGGAGGAAGAAGAGGGGGTTTACCTCCAAAATAATCACCCTTGCCAAGTCTGGCGACAGTTCCTTCACCTTCTTTCACAACATTCGCTTCGCCAAACTCAATGATGAAAAATTGTTCGCCAATATCGCCCTGACGGATTACCGTATTACCTTCCGCATAAACCACCGTGTCAAGAGCATCAGCGATTTTTTGCCGTTCATAACCCTCGAGACTTGACAAAATAGGAACAGTCGACAAAAAATGTTCATACATTCTCCGTTTTCGACTAGTATTCTCCATCAAAATTCTGCGGAACGTAATTCTGTCTAATGCCCACAATATAGCACCGCCCTCACTTGAACAAATCACCGTGGCAGCTCGAGGAGCGTTGTACATCAGTGCAAGTTCTCCGAATGAGCCGCCGCTGACGATACTTGCGACTTTCTTGCCAACCTCATCACGGGGACCTTTAACATAAACATCGAATTCTCCTGTTTCTACAATGTAAAAGTAATCGCCGACATCACCTTGGCGTATGACGACCTCATTTTTAGCTTGAATGCGTTTCTCCGCCATAGCATCCAATACGTCTCTATGCTGATCTTCGTCCAGATTTTTGAATAGAAGGTTGTTGCTTATTGATTGAGAGATTCGTGCCATTTGAGACTGCGTCTTGGGTATAGAGATACGAACATAGTCCTCTGCTGTTGGAACCATACTTTCGGCAGAGACAGAAGTTCGTCGAAGAAGGTTATAATGAGCTGGTACTGCTTCCTGGGTTTGATGACCTCGGAATAGTGAGCTTCCTGAGGCAGGTGGGGACCCAGAAAGACTAGAAGCCTGATGGGTAGGTGAACGCGCTACTAAGGATGGCGAGGTCTTTGTTTCAGCAGCTGGAACTCGTTAGCTTTATGAAACTCCAGAACATACATGGATTTGCCATTCGTTCAGCCCGTTCAGATTCTAATTTCCGATTGAAGAAGTTGGCGCAAAATTGGATGATATCTTTTGGTTGAGCTCTGGAGATGTCGCGGTTTAACTCGTTGAGAATGGCAGTGTAAGCAGCTGCGTGTGCCATGGCGCTGTTTGACAGGAAGGAGTAGAGCAGAACGATGGCGGAGCGAGAGAGATGGCGAATGAGCTGCCTCAATGAATGGGATTACCGAATCGGGGTTGACGACCTCCAAGCAGCAGTAAGAAATTTGTCAAGCAGAGCTGCCTATACAAAGATATTGGTAAAGCAGAAATGCCTAAACAATAACTTGGATCACAAAAGTCGAAGCGGGTGTTGGTCAGGAACAAAGAGGCGGCTATTTATTGGTGTGGTGGATGTGTCAGCTATGAATCTTCGGTCCAGATAAATAACAAGGATGTTCCATCCATAATCCCCATCAACATTGAATAAAATCCGGCGCTATAGAAGTCCGAGAACTCCCCCCTGTGGGTTCCAGAGTATTTAGTTGTCTATTTAGAAATTTGCCCGCATCGCCTGTCGAGACTAGCAGACCCACCCACATGGCTAGTCATACGTCGGCTGTTCCAAATCGTGAACGAATAGGTCCCATATTTGAATTCAGACGCAATTTCATCATTTCTTGCCTGGAATGTAACATGTTGCTTCAAGAATATTTCAAGGATAGCTCTGCCGACGCATATGTACGCGCCGTCCGAGTGTCTATTGTTGAGCTTCACTGCTTAATATCATCCATGGCAGGCCCCGGAGACCCTGGATTTACATAAATACTAGTATTTCACACCCAAGGACCCTATTGGATAATCATATCGAGTATTACCCCATACTGATATCTCTATTCCAACCCTCGAGACGGATACACAAATAGACACAAAAAGGACAGCAGCAGCAGCAGCCGAAAGTAAACGGATTTTCAGCAACCAAATGTAGAATACGTTCAAGTAAGGTAGAAAAGATCCATGGAAAAGGCGCCCGGTAGTGAGAACAGGGCTTCGGATAGAGTATTGTATAAGTAGACCTGTGTTTCACTCGAGTCGACAACCGACTGCTGAATAGAGCTAGTTACTCTATTCTGTGGAATTTTAAGGATATACCCAAAGGGTATATCTTACCAATACGGCAAGGTGGCTTGACAGGAAGTATATGAAGGCGGAAGTTAGATATTCCTAGCCAAGTACAAATACTTAGGCTAGGTATGTCCCTTGTAAGAAGTACGAATACTTAGGCTAGTTATAACACTTTGTCTTATCCTACTTCTAAGCACATAGCTTGCAACAATCCTAGGACATCCAATTATCAGTCTAAGACGAACTGGAGTATACGCGAAATCAACTCACACTAGGTGCCATTTTTGGAAATCCTCCCTTTAATTTTTCAAGATGTCGAGAACTATTTCACGGTTAATTCGTTTCCTTGCCATCGATAATTCGGTATATTTTGGGGACGCAATCCTCCCGAACGGTGTCACAGATTCTGCTGCTGCAAGGTCTGCTCGAATAGTCACAGGAGATATCTTTGGAGATTATCAGTTCACAGATCAAATTTTGGAAGTTAAAAAATTGCTTTCACCGTTGAATCCTTCTCAAGTGCGAACAATAAGATGTTTGGGATTCAATTACGGAAGGTATTCGCCAGCTAGCGATTGTATTCATAACTGAAGACATGCTATTGAGGTACTACAAAAGATATCCTCGTGCTAACCGATGACAAACATGCCGATCCCAAAGTATCCTACACTATTGTATGCCACCTAGCGTGGCCTTGTTATTGACAAAAGTTACAAGCCAGTAACATCCCTTTCTGGCCCAACAGATCCTATCAAAGTTCCTCTCATCGCTCAGGATCGCCCTGGTCTGGACTACGAAGCAGAATTGGTTAAACGAGAGTATGGAACCAAGCTAATCTCCAGGTAATCGTTATTGGCAAACAAGCCCGTGATGTTCCCGAGGCCGATGCCCTGGATTATGTATTTGGTTATACGGTTGGAAACGACGTCTCGCAACGTTACTGGCAGGTCAATGGTGGAGGAGGCCAGTGGAATTTTGGGAAATGTAAATCAACCGTTTGCCAAAAGACTGCAGGTTATTGACATAAAAGGCTTTGATACATGGGCACCAATCGGTCCAGCTATCGTAACGAAAGCCGTAAGATGTCCGAAGTCTGTAGGCTGATTAATCTCTAGGTCATTGGCGATCCAGGGAACCTTAAAATTTCTTGCAAAATTAATAATGAACAACGGCAATACTCGAATACCTCTGACTTTATTTTCAAGGTTCAAAAGATCGTGTCGTTTTTATCATCTGGAACGACATTACTACCAGGTGATCTCATCTTTACTGGGACTCCAGAGGGTACTATCTAACAATGGTGGAAAATATTGATACATAGGTGTGGGTGTGGCATTCAGCCCCCCAAAATGGCTCGAAGACGGTGATATTGTGGAGACTGAGATCAAGAATATCGGAAGTATTGTAAATCAAATCTCTGTCGAAGTTAGGCAGTCCGAAATCTAGCGTACCATTGTTCTCCCAGTGTGTCAAAAAGTCATACCTCACTAGAAACAAAACCAAATCATGCATGAGAAATTGCTAGATGTGACAAAGATTGTTTGATACTCATGGATGAACGCAATTTAATTGAGACCACGTTGGGAATGTCTTTGAATAACGAGATGAAACCGTTGAATTCTAGGGATTTCATCTTGCAGCAGACTTAATAGAGGCAGAAATGAAATTCTTCAAAGCAGTGCTTACTGTCGAAGTTGTTCCTTATAATATTAATCCCACATGGTGGCTTCAGTAAAATTGTGACAGTCATGCCCAATTTGAATCGCACGAGATGAATGTTACCTATGAAGGGTCCACAAAGCCCTATGGTCATGGGAAGACCACCATCTCGAAGACTCTAGAATATGGAGCATCAAGATCAAAAAGATTAGTAATTCTCGATAGTAAAAGACCGATCACCCTCCTCAATGTGGGGTTTTAAGAAAGGATAATACATTTCTTCAACTACTTCCTTTCTTATATCTTCATTCACCATGCCGCAAATAAGTCTCAAGCCCCAATTTCCCTTCTCCATATTAAGAGAGTCTAGATTTTCCCCTGAACTATATGACTACGGTCGAATTGCTCACCCGAAGTGCAATACACAAGTCATGTTGGCTCTATTTTGCTCTCTCAGCATACTTCTCACCTCCACCACTGCTGGACCAGTTCGGATTCAGAGCATTCTAGAGTTGCATAACCCACAAATTCCTGTCACCGTTAGCAGGGTCGAGTTCTCGTCGCATGTCATGACATACCTGTACGATGAAAGTGAGCCATCGAATAGATTTGCCGTCGAGTCCACTGTTTCGCCTCTCACAATCAATCAAGAGAGCGATGCATATCATCATTCGTCATTCGTCATTCGTTCTTCATTTGGCGATTCACAGGCTACAGAAGGCCATCATCAGACCGATTCTTCCATAGATGGGCTCTTCTCATCTTTGACCCCGAAATCATTCAGATTAGACAATCCATTCGCGAAACAAGTATTCGGACTTCCTGTGTTAAAGCGTGGGCTAACAGTAAAGTCGTTCACTCCAGTAGACGTTCAGCCGAATAAACCATTTGTCCTTCAAGATCCCGCCCCAAGATTAAAGGTTTCCAGGATGATGCCCAAGGTTAAAGTTCCCATGTCATCTACCATTAGCACTCGCCGCAGATTTGCAAATCGATTGTTCGAAAGCAAAAATCACGAAGAGGTTGACCCGCAGAAAGAAAAGCCCAGTCTGTGTATGGAATAGTGAATAACAGATACATCTGCGCAGTTCGTAGTCCCGGGCTCTATGTTTAGTTATCATCACCGTCTCCATCTGTATCTGTATCTGTATCTCTCTCTATCTATGAATTATGGCATTTTGAGAGAAATACAAGTATCCAGTTTACCATACTTTGCAGGAAAAAACGGCATCAGGAACTATCGCTCATGAAACGTTTCTAAATATGAAATGAAAATGTACATAAAACAAGAACCTCGCAAACCGCAATTGAAAGAATCCCAACAAAAATAATACAAAGATATGCAAATGTCTACCTCCATTTTCGTCCCCTACTCTTTCCTCCGCTTTCTCTTGTGCTATTAAAAATTATCCGTCGAGCTCCACTTCTTACACCTTCATTCTCTTTATTCTCACGGCTAGGAGCTTTCTTGCTATACGGACTTGGGACGAACCTATTTCGAGAATGTTTGCGAATGGGACCTTTAAGTGAGGTCATTTGTTTTAAAGAGGGCTTTAGAACATGTTCAGTGTTAGAAGTTATTGTAAGAATGCTGTCATCGGCTGGCGATGAGCTTGTTGAATCGTCAGGATTGTGAAAAGTGAGTTTGCGTTTTGCAGGGGATATAAATGAGGATAACGCTGGTTGTGAAGAGGATGATTCGTTCTCAGGCACTTCATCTACCCACTTCTCTTCAAGGTCGGCGAAACGAACACTCTTCTTCTTTTTGTGAGGAAAACTGACTGACTTTCTTGGGGTCCGAGTTCTGAAAAGCCTTGGTGATGTCGATCTTGCGGGGGAAGGGATTCCTGTTGGTATTGTCGTTGGTGGGAACTTAAAAGTCGATATGTGAGTAGGAGCAGTTGAAGTCGGAACGTGAGTAGAACCGGTTGATGGAGACGGGTTATTGTCCTGAGGTAATTCTGCATTTTTGGTAACAAGTGAATTGACAGAATCGAGGACAGAGGTATCACCGCTCGAGGATATTTGAATTTCCATTAATTTTAATAATAATTCTCTTATAGCTCTCGATGTTCCCCTAGTACGAAAGGCCTCACATTTTTGTTCCGTGATATTAACATAGTGGGCACTCATCATCTCACGAGCTTGGCTTTCAAACAAAAGGATGTTCTCGTCATCCGACTTGACAACTTTTAATGCTGAAACTCCCTCTGTGATAGTTTGATCGATATTCAGTTGTGCCGACGAATGAAGTATTCGGTTATTCAAAATATCCTTTTTAGATTGCAGGTGCGTGAGTTGTCTTTCAGTAAATTCCCGCTGTGATTCTTGAGAATTCGAGGAGAGAGCTTGAAGCCAGATGCTCGAAATGTTGATCAGCTCATTGAGTTGTTCCAGCTCCATCAAATCTTTCAGCACATGCTGCTGCTCCCTAAAATCTCGCTCAATAGCATTTGAAATAGTGCGAATTTTGTCATCTCTAGTCCGTGCCCATCTAGGATCCTTTATGACAACCCCGTTCTCGGTGTCTTTTTGAGCAAGCTTTTTCTTCAGTTCTTCGACCTCCTGACGTAATTCATAAATAGCTTTGACATATTGACCTACGTGCCGATCCACGCTAATAAAATTCCTAGATACCTTCGTCTTGATGTTCTTGGCTCGATTGCCATATTTGAGCGTATTATGTGTTTCATCATAGTGTAAAGAGCTTGGGGAAACGCAAACGATCATAACGGTTTTACAATTACCGCCTAAAGAGAACTTTAGGAGTCGAGTGAGTTTTGAATCTCGGAAGGGTACATGGTTTCGTCGATGGGGATCGCAAAGGGCATTGATACAATTTCCAAGAGCTATGTGTCAGCTAGCTACCTGTAAATAGCAATACCTAAGAGTGACCGGTTAATATTGGCTCCTTCAAGTAGCCGGTCACCTTTGTTTTTCGTTGCCGAGGCACGTTCACTTCCAGCCAAATCGATAATACTGAGAGTCGCCAGTGTGTGATTTTCGCTCAGGCCCGCAGTTCGAGGTTTTTGGAGTATATTTATTTGTAGAACCGCGTGAGAGCGTGATGACACAGCATTTGCTTCGGTTGGTGACATGGTACGATTCGCGTTTCCCACTAAAATCATTCCCATAACTTCATTGATCTAGCTGCTCAGTGATATCTATAAGAAATATACCGATGTAGGTATTTGTGTAGACAATCCAGTTACCGTAATCTTTTTATTTGAATCCTCTCGAATTGTCAACGTTCTTGTTGAGCCACCCGGAATTAATAAATCCCGAATATTTTCATTGTATATCTCTAGATATGACAGTGATAATTCCACACTTTTGTCATCTTTAATATCCGTAATCTTTTCAAAAAGTTCTCTCATTGTCAAAAATATAAGGCCTGGATCTTCGGGAGTGCCGCTTCACCGTAAGTTTTCCGTATTGCTAAGTTGTACCTGGTTGTATGCGTTTTACCGCAACCCGTCGCTCCATATGCGAATACTGTAGCATTATACCCTTCAAAAAGCCCATTTATCAAAGGCTGAACAGTCTTCGAATAGACCTGCAATAAGTATATGATGCTTGGTCCTGTCAAACCTCCTCCTGGCTCGAATTCTGGTCAAAGATCCTGTCAAAAGCATAACGAATATCCTT
This sequence comes from Neolecta irregularis DAH-3, assembly GCA_001929475.1. Taxonomy (NCBI): domain Eukaryota; kingdom Fungi; phylum Ascomycota; class Neolectomycetes; order Neolectales; family Neolectaceae; genus Neolecta; species Neolecta irregularis. Next base: position 39,244 of record LXFE01000464.1, on the reverse strand, counting down.
AACTTTCTTTCCAGAATTTAACAAAGTCTTTTGATATTTCGCTATTGGATTATCCTCAGGAGGATCGAACACCAAGACCCGCTCGTCTAAGACTTGGACGACTCGGCGGACCCTATTGGTGTGTAGTGCTGAGGGTGTCACACCAGATAGCGAACCATCTCCAAAAAAAGGCGAGTCAATTGATGCAGGAGCGAGCTGGGAGGCTTCATTATGCGTAAATGGGCGAACACGAACTATGCTCTAGACCCAAATGCGCATAGGGGGCATACCAGTGACCGCGATGGAAGATTCAGAGGACATGGGACGGGATCAGTGAAAACTGAAATTTCTTTTCGGCGTAGCGATAACGGGAATGTTGATGTTGCTGATTGACGAGCAGTTGGAGGCTGATTTTGTGGAGATGAGAATAGATTGGTGTTCACTTTCGAGCCGAAGTAAACAAATCAGGGGAAGTCCGATTTTCCACGACTTCGGATGAATCCGGCTTAAGAGTAATTATGTGGAAAACACTTGTTGTTCCTCGATCAGAGCTTTGCCTAGATACAACTTTGAAATGTGGCCAGTCATTTCGCTGGAAGAAAACCGCAGACAATGAATGGACTACAACCCTCAAAGGCCGAATAGTTTCCTTGAGGCAGAATGTCGATTCAATCCAGTATCAATCCATATTCCCAAAAGCACCTGTCGAAGACGATACACACATCATTTTACATGATTATTTCCAATTAAAAATAAAGCTCAGAGAGCTGTATCAGTATTGGTCTACCCGTGACCCAAATTTCCAGAACAAGAGTCTCAAATTCGCGGGTGTGAGAATATTGAGACAGGATTGTTGGGAGAATGTCGTTTCCTTTATCTGCTCTTCGAATAATAATATTCCGAGAATAAGCCTCATGATCGATCGACTCTGCTCAAAGTACGGCACCTATCTCGGAACAGCATCCGATTTTCAGTTTTATTCGTTTCCAGACGTTTCTTCGTTAATCGGAAGTTCAGTCGAGAATGAACTGCGGACAATGGGTTTCGGATATCGCGCAAAGTACATCTCCAAGACGGCCCAATTGATCGCTCAAAAGCCACCTGGATGGCTCGAATCACTTCGTCATAGCGATTACAAAGAAGCCAAAGAAAGTCTACTTGAATTATCAGGTGTCGGTCCGAAAGTTGCTGACTGTGTTTGTTTGATGTCGATGGATAAACCTGGCTCAATTCCCGTGGACACTCACGTCTGGCAAATTGCGCAGAGAGACTACCAGTTTCGAGTCAAAGCAAAGACTATGAGTGCTGCTACTTATGATGCTGTAGGTGATTTTTTCCGAGATTTATGGGGGGAATATGCTGGATGGGCTCATTCTGTTTTGTTTACTGCGGATTTGAAGGGGTTTAAAGAACGGCTTATCGATATTAAAACAGAGAAAGTTAAAGTTATCAAGATGGAGGATGGAGATTTGTCATTGACTAAAGATATTATGGTTAACACGACCAAGCAAGTTCTTACTGATGAAACGAAAGAAATTGTCAATCGTTCAGAATCTCCAAAAAAGAAACGAAAGCAATCAGAAGAACACCGAGCAGAGAAGAAACAAAAGATTAACCGAACTTAATTAAAAAATCAACAGCCCAATAGAGTATAACAAAATAATATAGAAAGCTGGAACAGTAAAAATTCATGTGATCCTCCATTATATTTGTTGGGGTATTTATCAGCCGTCGGTTATGATCTCCATCATACTTTTCGGGAAGTCACCATATCTGAGTCTTTTCAATGAGTTGCATCTGAATAAGTCACATTTCTGATTATTTCAATATTCACCAGAGACCACAGCTTTCACGCGATCCTTGATCAATGGGATGCTAATTTTTGTTGCTGGTGGGAGGTTATCTATTTTAGCACTGCGATGATAAAATACCACGATGAGCACTAATACTATACCATTCGCTTCTTCGTTTAATTAAAAGAAAATAATCTATTCATCCCATAAGACATATGCAGCTTAATGATTACAGATTTTCCGCATATCCTCCTGGCTAACGTTAACCGCCCATTCAGTCAGATTCAAAAAATCTACCATCTTACAAATCCCATAGGCATCCGAACAAGGCATCCTAATTGGGCTGCCATTCAACACTATCCGGACAAACAATTCTCCCTCACACAATAGTTTCTCTGTAACGACTCGTGCCGCAAATGGAACTTGATAGTTTGTTCTCCAAAGCCTTGTATCATTACGCGGTCCGAAGGCACTCAGCTGAGGCTCGTCTTTGAAAAACCCCATCGCAGAGAAGAAAAAATCCAGGGATGTATCGTGACCGAAATCTACGAAAAGGGAAGTCGAATTGGTGTATTCGGCAGCATCTTTAGTGAGTCGGTTTACTAGTTCTTTGACGTAGTAGCTTCCTAATATTGGACCAAGATTATCCGATAAACCATATCCAGTTGCGTAATACATCAGCATATCCAACTGATACTGAAAATCAAGAATTTCGTTTGGGTTGAAGAGACTGCAGAATGAACTTCTCCCGTTTCGAGATAGCTCGTATGGACAAGCGAATAACATTCCTTGAATGTCTATATCCGTAAAATTAAAAGTTGGAAGTAGTGTATTTATTCGTTGAGTAATTGGTGGAAGATATATGTGGGACCAATTTGCTGCTGCTGTAAGTCCGTCGGTATATGACCACTTGGGGCAAGAAAACGAGGGTGTTATGTAAGATAACACTGCTTCCCTTGTCAGTCAATGATGATAAGTGGAGGCTTACAGTTCTCTTCGGGGATCAAAAGGCTGGATGAGCTATCCATCACCGATTTGCCAAAGAATCCGTATCGAAACCATTCTGCCGATTCGATCACCCGATCCTTTTCTCCGACAACGACTGTGAAATTTTCCGATGGATCGTACAAAGCGTTATAGGTTTGGCGAAAATTGACTCCATGTACAAAAGATTGCTTTCGTCCTTTGGCCGTTAAAGAGTTTAATTCGAGGGTATTGTTCCAGCTTCGTAAAAATTCCCACGCAGGCGGCAATTCTTCTGGGAAAGTGGAATCGTCTAATATCTTTTTAAGTCGAATAATGGGCCTTGCATCTGATATAATAGGATTTCTTGAGCCATGTCGTGTAAGCTATAAATCAACACAGGTTTATTCTCACAATATACCAAGGAAGCTTGAACAACAGAACATGTATCTGGCAATTTATCGAAGAGGATACCTTCTGGAAGTGGGGCCTTGGTGTAAGGTGTCAGGTTTCCTAGTTGTTCCTCGACGACGAATTTCCTATTATATTTGTTGGAAGAGCTAAAACCCGCGAGACGGGAAAAGATTTTGAAGAAGAGCATTATCGTTGTGCGGGGGCGTGGATCCACATTTCTGGTTAAAAATAAACACGAAGGCCCTGGCCTGGTCGGTTAAGGAAATCGAGGCTAAAGTGGCTGAAATACAGATAACGAAATTAAACTATGAGTGAAAACAAGCCTAACAAGAACATCCAGACCATCGATAAGAGCCACCGAAATTTGGTCAATGCGACAAGAAAGCATATGCATGTACAAATAAGTGCATTCCAAAAGAGCAACCATGAAAAATCCAGTGGTACAACTCAAACATTATAGATAACACAGAATGAATGAAACGCCTGATAGCCAAATCTATCGTCGGTCATGTCTATAATCGCGTCTTTGCCGGTCGCCATTCCGATCTCTCGACCTGTCTCGTCGACTACTTCCTTCCCGGTCCTCTCTCTGAGCCCGGTTTCGATAATCATCTGGTCTGCGTCGATCCAAATCATATTCTCGGTCACTCCCACGACTCGAACTCCCCCGTGAAAAATTACGTTCATTGTCGATAATCTGCCCCGGCCGTCGTTTGTCATTGCTACCTCGCACCGAACTTGCCCTCGAACTTTTTAAATCGTCTTCAACAACTTTGCCCGTTTGTCTGTCAATTTTAATAACTGGGTTGTATATCATCTTTTCCCTCTTCGAGGCACCTTTGCCCCATGCTCCAAGCTCGTCAACATTATCCGCCTCCTTTGCACCAATCCCCAAAAACTGAGGCCGCTGTTTAACTTCCTTGGGCCTCGTTCGCCCATTGTTATTCTTCCCGACACCTTGTCCTTCTTTCCAACCCATGCCGCGTAACATGGCTCGGCCAAATGCTTCGACAGGAATCGCTTCATATGCTTCCAAACTGGGTACCTCGGGACGAGTTGCAACATCAGTACGGTAAGCTAAATCTTCAGAGTTTCTTGCAATTCGCCAATCATTATTTTCTCCAGACTTGAGAATTAATTCGTCATGCTCCGTTTGGGCGTTAGTTAACGCTTCCACTGCGATTTCATCTTCCGTCTTGATTTTAATTAATTCGGAGCGAATACTCATATTAGCGATGAACTGTTCTTCTTCGTTCTCTATAATATCGTCCTCTTTGACTATTTGTAGTCCGGTTTTCTGAGGCCCGTCATTGATCCGATCCGTCCTACCCAAGTTCTCTGCACCCAGAGAGCTTTGACCGCTTGGTAAATAAATACCTTTTTTCTTTCGACTTTCCGCCATCCAATCTTTATTTGCGATCCGAGGAATTATGAGCAACCCTTGCTTCTCCTTTTTGTCTGCCGACTTTGCACCAGATCTTCCAAATCCAGTGACGAGGACTTCACTACTCTTTGGAGGGACACCATCTTCGCTGTCTGAATCGCCTCCAAACCCGTTCCTGTTTTTTGAAGTGTTGGCTTTCGGTAGTAATTTATTTGAAGTGGTCGAAGCCTTAAGGGAGGCAGAGAACGAAAAAGATTTGGCTGTCATTATGCCCGGAGCAGCGACGTTCAAGATTCAGGTGGGCCAAAACACGAGATATTTTTCATTCTTAAGAACATATTTCCATTTACATTAAAAGTACTCCATGAAATCCTATTGACACACACAAATGATCTATAATATATGACGAAGACCTGGTGAACCCTTTATCGCCGGCAGCAAGAATGAATACTGGGATTTCTCTTCGTTTATAGGCGTCATGTCATTACTATAGCTTGCGCTGGTGTCAGTTCCAATAACACAGTCAGCAAAGGAAGACCGCAAGGGCGGAGAGAACATCCCCCATTCTGTCCCAAATGAGTACCTTTCTAAGCCACGTATTGGGGGAAGTATGATTTGCGTTTCATAACCTGAGCCACATTTGGAAGAAGTTGTGGGACGAGAGGGTTCACAGTGTCCCAATATTAACCTTGGAGGCTTGTCCACTGGGATCTGTGGTGTATCCTGTGTTGGTGGATATGGCACCGAAGTCAAGTCGGCATTTTTTGAACACTTGCGTAAGCTATCTGTGCCTGTCGTGATCAACATGGTTGGTTCAATAATAACAAATGGTACCGTCTCTTCCGTATTTCGATTTGAATTCAGCAAGATATGCTTTGTAGAGCTGATATTGCTTGGTCTTTCTATATGCCTTGAGGGAATTAAGGTAAACCTCCTTTTGAATTGCTGCTTCGGAATCTTTAGCATCGCGAATGTCCAAGGGCAACGATTTCCACTGATTGCCGACAATTTTAGCCATTTCAGTGAATGAAATATTTTGTGCCTTGAGTTCTTCCCGAACCAAGTTTGCAAATGACACATAGGCGGACAAAGGCTTCATAGGAGCATTTATATCAGGCTGAGCCCATGAACAAGAATATAAGGAACTTGTCTACCTTTGGATGATGGCGATATTTTCTTTTTGAAGGTAGTTCCATCACTGGGGGAAGAATTTTATCATCGAGACTAGTTTGCGAATGTACCGAAGATGACCAAGTCGACTCTATGAGATATCAGCAGATGACTTTGATAACTTTCTGATACCAGCATCTTCGTCATGAGGAGATAACGTAATATTAAGAGGGGTGTCTTTCGGGACGCCTCTACAAGTGGCAATCTCTCGTTGTAATCTGCGACGATGACCTCGCTTGACACCAAGAGCTTCAAGATCGTCCTCCGTTATATCGAGGAGACTCTCCCAGGTCTCGAACCCTTCGTCGCAAAATATTTGCGAATACGATTCCAGCCCCAAGGGCTTGAAAATCTCGCAGATCGACATAGCATGAAGGCGGACGTATCGACGACTGGCAGGGTTTGAAGGGTGGTGCTGAACTAGAGGGCCCGGTGGAACGAATAACCAGGATCTTTAATTGAAGGAGCGCCACCGCAATTGGCAAAAATTCTGCAAGCAGTCGAAACAAGCGAAATCTCAAAGCCACAACGCCACCTGGCGGTTGAACGGAATGGGGAGACGGAACAGGTGTCTTTCTCCCTTCCTTTGACCATGGATCCTGATCCGGGCGATAGGTTGCCGCCAGGTTACTACCCCATCGGTGTCGGACTTGCAGAGAAATTTGTCTGCTTCCAGGAAAAATAACCGCCAGGGGAGTGTACGTCATAGTATCACTCTATACATATTCGCCGCTTTTGGACATCCGAAGAGATTTTGCCAAGACTTTGTGTAGCCTCCATACTGAAGGTATATGCCGCAACAGTTCAATCGCAGATCGTGTTGGCAGATATCTATCTTCTGCTTCTTAATGCTATTCAACGAATCAACCTGATATTAAACGAATTACACCCAGAAAATAGATCTTATCGTTAGTGTTTCATTTCTAGCGTTGTCCAAATTCTCTTACCGTGATCCTCTGTTCATTTAAAGCCGCAAATCGGGACAAGAGGGTAAATTTAGCTTGCCATTTCTTGAAGGCAACAACCAATTCGAGCGTAATCAGTATTTTTCAAGAGGTTCGTTTTCTCCCGAAGCGTAAAACACCAGATTCCGCATTCTCCCGACAAACAGCCACCATGTCGTTAACCTTGAAAGAGCTGCGATGTCTGTCGCCCACTGATCTCCTTTCAAAAACATACCAATTAACCAAGAATCCATCTTTTTTGACAAGACCAGAGGGTATAATTATTTCCAGAGCACTTCATAATTCATAGGATATGAAATTCTCGAATTGATTATCAACGCAGCTTTGTTAACATCCAACAATGAACTGGCGAATCAATGCTTAGCGAGACTCACAGACCGTTTTCCTACCTCGCCCAGAGTGAAGGTCTTGCAAGGCATGACGCTAGAAGCGCAAGGAAAAACTCTTGAAGCGCTTAAATTCTATGAAAAGTGTTTAGAAGAGGACAGCACCAATATCGTATTCTTTCCATCTGTTATTCAGGACTGATTCAATAGGCCATTATGAAACGAAAAGAAGCGGTGTTCAAGTCTGCTGGGCGTACTGGAGACTCAATCAAACTAATTATATCGATACTCGATTCCTTTCCTACTGATAGTGAAAGCTGGAGTGAATTAGCCGAGTTGTACATTTCCATTGACCTGTACGGGTTAGCTCTTCCGTCCACTTTAATGGTTTTAGAATGACCCAAGCTGCATTTTGTTTTGAAGAACTGATAGTTCTCAATCCATATTCTTATTCAACATTTGCTCGTTACGGGGAGGTAGTCTTTCTTCAAGGAGAGTATCAAGACAGCCTAAAGGCCTTCCTAAGGAGTGTAGAGCTATGTAATGGCTACGCACGCGGTTGGTATGGCGTCAAAATGGTATCTTGAGACAATTTAAAAAAGTTTAATTGCAAAGTCTATTTCAAGATTACTCGACAGTAAGAGTGAATCTCCGGAATATTTCAAACTCGATCTATTAGCTACCGAGCAACTTCTTCAGTTGTCTAAGAATGCTGACGAGGAGGAAAGGATCGCAATTGAGAAACTTGTGGCGAAGTATTATCGGAATCATTAATGCATAACGGTCAAAAATGTTTGATTGACCTGCATATCTTGTCGTGTTTTCTCTTCATGTTTACCTGAATCCATTCATTTATCATTTGGTTTCTTGGAATGTTTCATTTGTACTCTTGGATTAATTCCGTAAGGAACCATATTGGCGTCTACCTTGAGTTACCGCAAGGGACTTCATGGTTCTACCCTTCAAAGACAACTGCTATGATCGATTTTCGCAGTCCACTCGTCCACTCATTTTACTCATAGAGAATGTATCATCAGAAAATTCGACCCTGTTACTTCTCTCTCAGGTAATATGAAAGAATAAATTATCTCTTCCCCTTTATCGAGTGATGCCATTTAATCGCTCCCTACGTGACATAATTTACCAATGAGCTGTTATTCAAAACAACTTTTTACCAAGTTTTCTGTCTAAAGTTGAATATTCAATCCAAGACCTAGCCCAAACACGGAAGAACTTGATGGAAAAATTATAGAAAACTAACAAATGCAAGATTCAGTTTCAGGCTCACAGAATCCCGGCTTTTCAGAGAGTAGCACCCTGTGTGTGTCAAGTCCTGTAGTGTATCTGTGCCGAGTAGTCCTATGCGACAATAACAGTAACTCGTATTGATGTGCAGAACTAAGCCTGGTGCGCTAGTCGTGCTAGGCTCCACCTAAATACTCATACGGGCGTCCTCAAATGTCCCACACGCTCTGTCTCCTCTCACGGATTAGGACTGTTGTCCTTATCAGGGTCCGCTTCCTCTGATTGAGAGAGTACTATCCGTCCCCTGCTTCCTAGAGGCCAGATCCAGCCTGTACTGCTGTCTGGGGGCGGTGATACTTGATAGTCCCCACACCTAGCAACATTTGGCCAATGACACGAAAGATACTAGAGTTAGGGCTTAAAAGCTATTCTACAGGTGCAAGTTCAAGAAATTCATCGAGACTTATAGTAGTCTTCCGTGAGAAGAATTATAAACTGCAAGAAAACCTGCTTGTCGATTTTCTGGGTAAACCTGCCAAAGCTCTTTTGCTTAAAGGAAATCCGTAGGTCCTATAAATCGTATAGTTGCTCATTCCTCAAATTTGGACTAACATGGCAAGCCGACATATATTCGCTGTGTTCTTGATATTCTTGTGCATATCATCCGTGGCAGCCTTTGGAGCTGGACATATACCCTCGTATGCTTATCTCAAGCAAAAAGCTTTTAGACATGGTAAGTATTCAATTACTATATTCATCAAGCGTGTAATACTGCATAGGAAATATTGGAGATATCGTTGCTGACCTCATTATGCGACCGGCATCGGGACTCTTTTCAAAGAATACCAAGTTCAGCGGACTGATGGTTAAGCAAATTTACTTTGGAAATTGGTACATGCAATACTGGTAGCTTTGACTGATATTCGAGGCTTCGCGATTACTCTCAGATTGTTGATATTGGCACGTTGGGCCGTGGGATAAAACTGGGTGCCCTGCGGGTTCTCGTTTGGGCACTTGGATTTGCTACTTTCGGGTGCAAGTATCTTGCGAAGACATTCTGGTTAATTGATAAGATGCCACTGGTGAATTTGAAGTCACAAATGAAAGGCTCGGCTGTTATCGCCCGGAAGAGCACATTGATAATCCAAAAGGTTACGGAGAAGATGAGGATCCAAAAGCTCTCGATAAGAGACTTCGAGGTTCAGTTGATCCAGAAGAATATGCAGTCGATCCAAGGACTGGGATGAACAACTACATTGCAAACGAGGATGGTGGTTGGGCTACGAGTGCAGGTTATGTTCGAACGAGTCTAGAATTATGTATTGAATACGGACGACGCTATGAGACATCGAAAAATGAGGCAGATTTGTTTGAAGCTTTTCGGTTACTTGGACAAAGCCTACATACCCTAGAAGATTTCTCAGCTCATAGCAACTATTGCGAGCTTGCGTTGATCGAACTGGGTTACAACAATGTATTCGCACATGTGGGGTCAAACACGAAGATTGAACTTAATAGAAAGTCGGTTTATCCTTTAGGTATACCGCTTTATTGTTGGCGAGACCTTGACCCTGCAGTCACAGGAATATTCGGTGGTGCCGACTTTATGTACTCTCTTCTCGGAGAAGCCAACGACCATCTTTTGCAAAGTTCAATCGAACCGATTTCACAGACAGGAGTAGGTGATCTTAGAAATAAGTTCAGGGCTTCTAATTCTGACGGGAATATTGATTTTCTCAAGAATCTGCTTTCAAAGATGCCTGGAGAAAGTACAAATGGTTTAAAACAGCAGATGGACCAGATCGCGAAAACTAGTGACGAAGCTCGAGAATCTGGAAGTGTAGCAGATCTGGATCCCGAAGACCTTGCGCGGAGAGTCTATCCGATCTTAGAATTCCGGGACAAAGTCGCAAAGATAATCGAGAATACCATCGACCAGGCAAGAGCATGTTGGCTTCAGTTACTAAATCAGAAGATTCCTGGTTTTAGTGAATTGGTAGAACAACTTACAAATTCACTTGCTACCTTTGTCCTTGCGCAGCTTGAACCCTTCATTAGCCCTATAATCGGTCAAGTCACTGGAGTTTTGCACGAAGGAAGTTCGTTGGTCATTTCAGATGAAGCTGTACACTCTCCTTCGCGTTGTAACTGATATAGAAAGCAATACGAAGTCTGGAACAACCCAAATAGTTCTACTCCAACTCACTCCATGCTGTCTAAGGTGCGTTCTAGTGTAACAATGGATTACATTGACGAATCACAGGACCATTTCACCACTTATCTCAATGAGCCAGCTGGAAAGATTGCTATTGTGATCGTTAAACACACTGTTGGATTAATTACAAAGGCTTGGTTCAAGTCGGATATTGAACCTCGAAGTATCAGTAATGAAATACTTAGTGCTTTTCATCACCCAGCGTTACGTGGCCGTGATAATGTGCAGAATGAAATGTTCGAAGTTGTCCGTTCTTGGATAGAAGAGCGCGACTCCAGTGCTTGCGAAACGATTCTCGAAGGACTGACAGCTGAAGGAGTGAAGGAAGGAAGAAATCAAAATCGCCTTGAAGGAGAAAATACTACTCAAGGATGTGGTAGACAAAATCCACTCAATTATTCTGAAGTTCAAGAAAAAGGCTCCGCCAAACCGTCAAATGAACTCATAACACCAGCCTATGAGAAGATCTTATCCGAAAAGTTTGCTAACGAACGACCTGATGAATTTGGATACAAACAAGCTCTTGGTTACGCAAAGGATTCGTTCGAAAACTCTTGCGAAGAACTGGACAAATACGGAGAAAGGCCTTCCCGAACAAACGTTGCGCATTCTTCCGGGGAGACCTTTTCCTCAAAACAAAGGTCTCGACAAGACATACCCTGCATTGGTCAGGATTATGAATCTTCAACTAATCAACTTTCGAATCAATTCGAAATAGAGGTGCCTACCGCGAACGGAGGCTCCAATGAGCGAAATATATGCGAAAGTTCTTCCCAATCAATGTCGAGCTATAATGATATGGGCAACCAATTTGATATGATGGAACTTAGAGGAAAGAGTAAATATGAAAGACAATATGAAGATGAAATGTCATGATAACAGGTTATGAGAAATATTACTTATGAATGTGCTTCGACGATACGTCATCTATTGAGCAAAATAGCCACAAGTTTGGAAAACTATCGGCGCACATCTATAAATGAATGGCTTCCATAACGAATATCAAAACGCAGGCTAATTTCTTTTTATTTCTGGTAAATCTTCATTCCAGGTCCCCCATAAAATTCATACAATAATTATCAATACTATTGGCCTTGATCACCTGGTCACCCAAATTGATTCTCTCTGCCGAAGACTTTTTGAGAACTCCTCTTCTAGGTCTATATATGAAGTTTCGCGGCGAAGATCTGAAGAGGAGTGGTTCCATACAGTTATCAATGCATTTCGAACCGTATCAACTGCAGAAGCTTCTTTGTCAGGTGCTTCATCGGAGGATGGTAGTGAGTTGTGCTCATGAACGAAGGAAATACGAAAAGAAGGAGCAGTGCAAGACGGTAGTCCTTCATTCGCCTGTGGGAGCTTTGAAATGACTGAGAGATGCGGTCGCATTGGTCTCCCAGGTTCGATGATCTGTTCTTCGACGAAGAGCCGAGATTTTGATTCAGGACAAGAGCCCTCTTCAGATGGAAGTATAGAAGTATGATCCTTCGCCGGTGCTATTTCCTGGTCCGCTGAACTATTGAAATTACCGTCCACAGAACCGGTTTGACTGATATGTTAGAACATGTCTCTTAGAACATCTACCTTTCCGATCCTTGTATTGCTTCCACTAGTTTTTCTTCATTGTATAGAAAGCTCCAATCTACACGCTCCCGTGCTGTCTCGAGCGCACCGTAACAAGTGTGTCTTCGAATCATCGGATCCTTGTTCTCTGCCTTCCAACCAGAATCACCTGGGAAGCTCAATGAAAGTCTCCATGCCTCGTCATTTCTGCGATGCAAGACGGAAAATCTTTTATCACACGTCAAACCAAGTACACCGCAAAGGTACTCTTACGAACGCATGGGCTTGACAGCCACGTGAAAGGGATTGAGTCTTCTGGTTTTTGTCCAGACTTGCGAGACTTTGACCCTTACACTCGACGCCTTCGATTTGGTCTCACCGATAAGCTTCCCAATCGTGCGAGAGACATCAGCCTTGTTAGGCATGACGAAGGGGAAGAACCGCAGTGATCGATAAACGTCGATCAAAAGCCGACTGGGTGAGATGGGAAAGGGGGTTGTTAATAAAGTAACTTTTCAGTGCGTGCCGTTAGCGAAGCAAGTGGATTGCTTTGCGACCTAGAGCGTTATTCCCTTGCTTCCGACGGGATCATTAGCTACTTAGGCCTGAACAAGCTCAGACTTTCGGGAAATGTATATCCCGCGAAATGCGCCTCATTGGCGAAGTTGCACCAATCAGCCAAACCAAGACACTGGGGCAAGCCCTTAGCCGGCTTTCAAAGGAGGTAGAAGTCATGCTCTAGTTTGAGTGACAAGTTTTGGTGAAAAACTAGTTTAGAAATATGTCGACATATTTGTACTTGATACGAATAGCCTGGCCTGCACAACAACAATATGACTCTGATTGACCCATCAAATTCCCGTGTTCCAAGGCTCCAGAAGCACCTTTAACTGTTGGAAGTTGATATTCCCTGGATGAATTCGACCTTGAATGGTGGCACGTGTCATTTCCCCCTGTGTCGCAGTGTGTTCACATGACAACCATATATCGACATGATGACGAAAGAAGGGTATCGTTGAAAGAATGCCGGTATGTTATTTGCTTTCGAACTGTTTGTAGTTGTTGGAAATACCCCTAATTGAATAATAATCGTGAGCTCTCGATGCTCAAGTGAGACTAGGCTCTTATCTAAAATACCCGCACATGTAACATCGGCAAAGATAATGGGTTTTTATGTTGGAAGGTTCATTTTTTAGTGGAAAAGTGATCTATCTGCTACAATAACTGCTTTATTTCCGCAAACTTTGAACTGTTGGTTGGTATGTTGACTTGCGAGGATCAATAGAGAAGATATTGAAACTCACAATCAAAGATGGAAGCGGAATCTTCTTGTTTGGAGAAATTCTAACTAATGGGTTGCTGACAAAGAAATAGCGTCCATCAGATAATTGGGTAGACGTCAAGTACGTTCTTCGCTAACGTTGACGTCTCTCGGTAAAGATTCTCTAGGCCCAGAACCGAGGATCTCCTAGAACTAGAGGATTTGCGCCAAGAACGAGGCGGGTTTGAAAGAGAAGTCTGCGGGTGAAGCCACGCACAGAATGATTTATCATCCTCCTTCCTTTCTTTTTGCTTGTTTATGCTTCAGATTCTTTATTGACACCTGGGCTCTCTAGCCTGGAAATTCTCCCACGAAATTTTGGCCCTAATGACGTTCGAAGAGCTTTGGACGTTATGCTATATTCGGTACTGAACCTGAAGGGACAATGACATTTAGCAAGGCGACTCCTATTTCAGTTCATTGTTTCCTGCTGACTTCTTCCCGTGTTCTTACGTCATGTGCTAGCGCATAACGCCATTATTGTCGACAAAGTTTCACCATGACTGGACAGAGCTCTGAGCTTCTATTCATTCCTAAGCTTCGAGATCCTGATTGTAGGATGAGTAGAATTCTCCGCATTATTTAACATATCCACAAAAATATCTACAAAGAAACTTATCATTACATTGATATACCGTATTCCAAAAAAGAGATGATTAATGCGCCAAATCCTTGCACCTATTTAAAAATAACATTGACGCCATGCCATGAAGTTGAGAAAATGTAAATTATTTGATGCATATTACCTTGTAGATGATTGTTTGCTACTGGGCCTCTTCATCGAATGGGTTCGATTAACAATATTCCGACAAGCATAGAGCAATTTAGAAGCTCGTTTTGATGACTCTGAAATGGAACTAGCATCATCGCGGCTCAAGTATTCATCCGATATTCGACTAAGGGTCGAAGTACAGTCTGTAGAACTCGCGTTCAAAGTACTTCGGTAGATCCCGGGCCGCTGCAATACCGCAGACTGCGATGATGAAGGTGATGAACTATCGACAGTGCTTTGCAATTTAGCATTTGTAATTGCCGAGTATGTGTGTACCTGCAAAGGGGAACAGTAGCTCCCGCCACATTCCTCCGCACTTCGACGCCACCACATTCCAAGGTACCGGCAAGTCCATTTGTACATTTAGAAGCAAGGATGATATTCCCGTCCTCGTCATCGATTTCGTCAAAGTGTTCACGAAATCTTGTTATGTAGGCGATTTGGTACTTATTTTTATCAATCTTCGAGGCGGATTTCGGTTGAGTTTCCACCGGTGCACTAAAAGCATTAGTGTCGAAAATCTAAGAATATACCCAATGTCACTGTTACAGAGGCTCGCAATATTGTCGATTTCATCTGCATGAACGACAACTTCAATTGACGGCGTGACAGCAGTTTGCAACAAAGGCGCACTTGGAGGCAGAGAGTGAACATCTACAGCAGAATCTGCTGCCTGCGCTCGACTAACGACCTGAAATCTGGCCATTAGAGTGACGACAATAAATTGGTGTACGAGGTCTTTGTCTCTTGTGACTCATTGATAGATACGCCTTTGACAGTCTTTGAGAACCAGGCTTTCGTGTTTTTCCCAATTCTCTTAAAGCGAGAGCTCGACTTCGCTGAGGAGGTAGCATCGCGTCGGTAATTGGGAGTCAATGGCATGATGACAGTGGAATAAAACGAACGCGATAGAACGAGGGAAAGATTACGAGCAGGGATAGTAAAGGAAACGGAAACAGAAGTAGAAGTGCGGCTGGCGAACATTTTATATCCGGTTCTTGAACTTTTGTGCCTCATCGCCTCCATCCGGCCGAAATAGGTACCTATCTGGATCTGGGGAATGAAAAATCCTGATCTTCAAATTTGGAATTCGCCGTCCACTGGAATGTGGGTAGTCAGATGCAATATTGGAGGCTGCAATTCTCAGCGCGACAAGTGGTTGTAAACTAGATGAACACAGTAGTTTTGTCAGAGTGCAGCTTGTACAGTACATTTAAAATATGAAAGAACAGTGCACTAAAATCATGTGAGCATTCCTGCTAGAACCCGCCTATGCACATCCCGGAAGCCTGTAATTTCAAGAAACAAAGGGTGTGATGATAAATCTCTTCGGATCAGCTAATAAGACAAATTTCAGATCAAGCGAGTCAACCCATTGTGCTGCAAATATATATTTTGATGCATAGACGTTTATTTGGCCAGGCGATCAAATACCGCGGATGGCGCGATCAAATACATACGTACGTTAAGTCTCGAAAAGGATTCCAAAAATCTCAGCTGCTCAGTGTCGGAGCATTTCGATTTGTTCGAGAATTCTTCAAAAAGATCATGTTTAAAAATATCATGCGATGCTCGACAGATTGCAGATCGTTGTCCTCAGTTGTTTTCGGTCCTCAGAGGGGCGAATTCTAATAGCAATGGCAATCGAAATATCTACAGAGTATATAGGTACAGTTGTCCTCAAGCCTCTATACGCGTCTCAGCAACCCCAGGATTGAAAGGGTGATAGAACCAAAATAGAAATTCAGAGCTCGCGAGGTGTTACACAGAAAATAACCAGTTTAAGACTGGTAAGAAACTTTCCGTTCATTAATAAGAATAGTGAATGGGATCGACGAAGATTGCCAAGTGGAGCAAATCAGGCTTCTAAAACAAGAACATCCATTTGGGACCTCTTAAAGCGGCAGGGAGATTGTACTTACATCAAGTTCATACTCTAAAGCAACCTTGATTTGAGAAGTGCTACCACATTTAGACTAGAACAGGAATTGACGCTGTAATCTCGCCAACAGACTTAAGAGATGGAAGGTATTTCCACAATGTTACTCATGAATATACTACAAACTATCTCGAACTGAATAGTCTTACTGGAGTAAACCCACTCATTGATGAGTTCTAATACAACAAACGTTCCCAAACGCCCTTGATCCGTTGGCACTGATTCAATTCCCCGCTTCGTTATTGATAGCTTCCCATTTCCGCTTTCTACGTATCACCTCGGTTTCCACATCGATACTTGACTCCGATACGAGGTCATCCTGGATATCACCTTCATTACAAGTTTCTTCTGGCGCTGAAGACAATCCACTATCCTCCGTTTCATACATCCTTCCTTCTTCCATGTTTTTAAATACGCAAGCGTCTTCACCTATCAAGATCTGAACGTATTCTTGCATCAACCAACCTTTGAGTTAGCAGGTAGTGTACTGACTTCAATACCAAAAGCAAACAAAGCTTCCCCGTTCATAGAAGTGTTTCCCACTCGCCAAAGACCATTTCGATCATAGTATTCAGCAGTATAATGATGTATAGCAATAAGTAGGTCCTATCACTAGTCAGAAGATTCTCTGTCACGATTTACCGATTCAGGGATGTTTCTATCATTGTCCAAAAAATCTAAATCCTCCAAGGCTTTCTTCTCTTTCCTTAAATATTCATCTGGTGCAAGAGGTTTCAATTGCTGTTGACGAAGCCGATTTCCTGTTGAGCTATAGCCCGTTGTGAAACCAGCAGCAGTACATTTATCGTCGATACATTCATATATCGTCGCATATCGAGACATGTTGTGGTTGATTGTCACGTCTATGAACAGCTACTTAACCAACCGCCAAATTGGAGATGATCTGGCACGTTACTTGAGAGCAGCTCAGACCAATCGACGGTTCTATTCTATTGAGCTGGAACAGAAATATGGTTTTGAGAAGAAACATGACAGAGATGTCAACGACCTCGATTTGGAAAAGTTTGGGGGCCGATTGTACACCATCTCTTTTCTCGAAAAACCCGCTGATAACGTTCGAAAGTCTACTCTCAGCAGGAGTAGATTCAATCATCAATATATGGGATCTATGGGAAACCCGAATGGTTGTAGCGTCAATACCTAAGTTCTTTTGCTTTGATGAAAATCAATCTAACTCGATTCAGATCTCGAACACATAAATATTCGATATCGGGAGTAAGCTGGTATCCAAACGATTCGGGGCTTTTTATCACATCCTCGCTCGATCATACTGTAAAGGTATGGGACACCAATTCCCTTGAGGTATTTCCAAGTCTCGTCTCTATACTCACACTTTTCATAGGAAGCTTGCGCTTTTCAAATCGACTCCAAGGTCTATGCGCACAGTGTCTCTGCATCAGGGGTAGTTGCCTGTGGAGCGGAGTACCCACAGATTCGCCTCTGTGACCTCCGTACCGGTGGTTCCACACATCATCTCGTTGCCCACAGAGGCCAAGTTTTCGCTCTTCAATGGTCACCTCGCAACGAATATATACTTTCAAGCGGTGGGATGGATGGCACTATTCGGTTATGGGATATTCGACGAGCAGCAGGATGTCTGGCAAGCCTGGATCAACATAATTCGGGAGAACTATTAGGAGCCATGAATACAGGACATACGGGAGCTTGTAACGGACTACAATTCACCAGTGATGGCATTCATTTAATTTCTTTGGGACACGATGAAAGAATCAGGGTTTGGGATCTAGTAAATGGGAGGAATACTTTGGTATATCGTATATCACTCGTGTGAAATGATTGACCGGGCAGGTCGGTTATCCACCAATCATTCGAAACAGATTTATGAGGAATATGAATCCCTGTATCACTGATATCAGAAGCGTTGAAACACCTCTGATTTTTGTGCCGTCAGACGATGGATATCTTCTCGAATTCCAACTGTTTGAGGGTGCGCTCGTGAAGAAAGCTTTTGGAGTGAATGGCAGGCTAACTTCCGTTACCGGTCGAGTAGGAGAAGAGGTATTATGATCTATACAAGAATCATGCCAATTCTTTGCAGGAAATATATACGGGTGCAAGTGATGGGAACATACTGCGCTGGAGAACCCCGCCTCCTCTGGGGCTAATGATAGAACAAGTCATGCAGCCTTCTAAAAACGTGTTGAAAGATATTTATGAAATGTCGACAAACCAAGAGACCAGGTTTGCATGACAAATTTCGACTAGAATGTCGAACATCACTTGTCAGCATAAAAAGGCCTCTACCCCGAGCGCAGAATTAGAAAGCCAAACACCATCAATCAATTCTATTCAACAATACAGATAAGATACTAACATAAATATGAAGAACGAAACTGTGAACTCCAAAAAGAACGTCGACACATAAGCACTTTTCTCTACGCGGTCTCTGGCGAGTATAATCCCTGGTTGATGATAATACATTCGTCATAATACATAACAACATTATTCTGATAGTCAGCATACGATGGCAAGGATATCATCCCGTTACATTTTTCGGTTTCTTTAATATCCAAGAAAGTGAAGCGCCCTTCTGGGCTCCTCTACTGCCGCTGTCGAAGATTCTGAACGTCTCTCCTCTATGAAGAGCATCATATCGTCTAACTGTTTCTCAAAGAGATCGAGCTCCTTTCCCATCTCATATACTGCTTCCTCAGCTTCAACGATCGTCCTGCAGGTTCGTTCGTACGATGCTTTGGAAGGGAAATTTAGTTGTCGAAGATTTAGTTGTTGCAGTTTCATCTTATGTGGGGCTGAGGATGAGGGATAGGCTACAACACGCTTAATTTTATAGGAGGGGAGGTCGGCTGTGCCAATCAACGTGTTCTTTCACTCGATTTTGGGCGGATCCACGGGTTTGCGTATACTTACTTCCATGGTGTGATGGAGTATTGATTGTTGTCAGGATTAAATTCATACATTCGCATTTATGATGAAACCCTACAACTACGGTAATCACTGAGATCTATTTCTGGAAATGCAGAAGAAATGAGTCTTTCTGAGATCTTAATCAGCGAGCCTTTTTGCTCACCATAGGTCTTTGACACTTGTTGTGCATTCGTTCAAAAGTGGGTTTCTCTCAAGCCTCATGTACATGAATTAACAGATTGCTGAATTGTCTACTACACAACAAACATGGCGTTGTGGCTGCTGCGTAGAGCACACGTTCCTTAAAGCGTTATAAATATTTTTAATCGTGGCTTCGTATTATCGTATCATAGAACTAGAGGCATATCGAACCCTATTTCTGAGCCAGAACGGACGCCTCGCGTTGCAATGCATTGCTGGGGTTCTAATCGACCTTTGATAGAACATGAAACCCATCCTTCAGCCGGGTTTATAATCCTTCGCTAACTCAACCATTGCTCAAGCCAAAAATATGCACGGCATTCTTTATACGTCATTTCTACGTCTTCATATAACGCAGTGACCCTTTCACGCGATCGCCCCTCCGTAATAAATAGGGTAGCAATCGCTTTTCTTAGCCTCTGGGTTGACGACGACAATCATGTCGATCTACAACCACCTTCCCCTGATTTTTCTTATTGCATTACTCTCCGTATCATCGGTTGTTGCCTTTGGTGCTGGAAATATCCCTTCTTACGGCTATCTTGAAAATAAGGCATATCGTCATGGTTTGGATTGTCTGATGTCTGATTGTGACTGAGTTTTTCCAGGCGATCTTGGTAATGCTCTTGCAGAACTTACTATGCGACATGCCTCTGGATTCTTGTCTCGTAGTACAAAGTTCAGTAGACTTATGATCAAACAGGTCTATTTTGGGAATTGGTGAGTAAATCAATCTCAGATAATAATCCGTAGGCTTCGTGACTATTCTCAAGCAATTGATATTGGAACTCTGGGAAGAGGTATTAAACTGGGTACTCTTCGAATGCTGGTATGGGCTCTGGGCTTCGCCTCTTTCGGATGTACTTACTCCAAATAAAACCTTTCTCACTCCTTAGATGCCACCGCAGAGTTCGAAGTTACGAATGACAGACTTGGGGCTTATCGACCTGAAGAACACATTGATAACCCCAAGGGCTATGGAGAAGGCGAGGATGCTCGGAAACACGATCCTAGGCTTCGTGGCCCCGTCGACCCTCGAGAACTTGAGATAGATCCTCGTAGTGGTATGAAGAACTATATTGCCAACGAACAAGGGGGATGGTCTACGTCTGCTGGATATGTTAGATGGAGTCTAGAGCGATGTATCGAATTTGGTCGAAAGTACGAAAGCGGAAAGCGAAATGAAGATCTTTACGAAGCATTTCGACTTCTCGGGCAAAGCTTACATACACTCGAAGGTGCAGGCCCTATTCATCAAACCTTATTTTAACTCGACCAGATTTCTCTGCACACAGCAACTATTGCGAATTGACCCTTATTGAACTTGGTTACCGTGGTGTCTTCCCTCATGTTGGCGCTCAGACTCAAATCTACCTTAACGGGAAATCAGTTTTTCCGCTTGTGACGGGGACCTTTGGTGGCCTAGATTTTGTTCATTCTCTCCTAGGGGAGGCCTCTGATCACATCCTGCAGATGTCGGTCGATAATATATCACAAACAGGCATGAATGATCTTGGTTCAAAAATGAAAGAGGCCAAAACAGGGGGCAACGACGCGATCTTGAGGACCTTGATAAACCAGATTCCTGGACAAGGCTCTGACCTGAATCGACAATTGAACCAGATTCAACAAGAGAGTGAACGAGCTAGTGCAAGCGGAGATTTCGCTGATATGGACCCTGAGGAACTTGCCGCCAAAATATTCCCTATCCTGGCATTCAGAGATAAAGTTATGAAAGTTATTGAGAATACCATCGACAGGGCACGTACTTTTTTATCCACCCGGCTAACTGTTTGCTATAGATTCCAGGTCTTAGTTCCTTGGTCGAAAAGATATCAGACTCGTTGGCAATTTATGTCCTTTCCCAGCTAGATCCTTTTATCCATCCTCTTATCACTCACATTACAGCCAAGCTTGGGGAAGGGAGTTCATTGGTTATTTCCAACGAAGATGTGTGTGGAATTCTCACTCTGGATGACATCTAAACATTCTAGCAATATGCAGTTTGGAATAACAGTAGAAGCTCTGATCCTACTCACTCAATGTTGTCCAAAGTATGTTTCCACTATCATTATTTTGTCCAAATGTTTAGGACCATTTCTCTACCTATCTTAATGAGCCGGCTGGACGAGTGGCAATAGCAATTGTCAAGTATACAGTTGAACGTGTCACAAAAGCCTGGAGCGACAACTCTATCAATCCACGAGACATCACCAACGATGCCCTTCGAGCTTTTCATCACCCTGCTATGAGAGACGCTAGAAATGAGCTTCAGAGCCAAATGTTTGAAACTATACGTGAATGGATTGGCAACATGGACAATGCTGGGCGTCGAAGGGTGTTGGAAGGGTTAACCAGCGAAGGTGTTCGTACTGGTCTAAACCATGATCCAAGCAGAAGCAGCAAGACTGCTGGCAAGAGCGCTGGTCATTCATGCGGGGGCCCGGCTGCTCCTCCGACATATGGAAGGCCGTCCATGCCATTGACTAACGATTCTAAATATGGAACATCGCAAAATGAATATACAGATTCCAATGCTGGCAAGTCAACTAATTATTATCACAATGGAGGACCAGCTTCTAGCGGGAACGTCTATTCTGGGACGGCGGCTTTTGGTCAACAATCATCGAGTAACGATCCCAGCGATGCACCATATCCTCGGACCTCGTACAATGCATCAGCTGATCATGCTCCACGATATTCTCAATCAGACGAATACCTAGTCCCTGCTTACGCCCCGCCTTCTGGTCCTCCGCCCCGTCGCGCAACATTTGAGGACGCCCCGTTGTTTAGACCCCCACCTGGTCCCCCTCCGTCCTCAGAATATCCCGGTGGTCCGTACTGTTCCTCATTGGGACCACCTCCGGGATTTGCTGGACAAATGGACCTGAACGAACAATTCTACCAGTTGAATATGGCAATCCCAGATCCTACACGTCCTGGAGGCCGAGATTATAATTACGGCGACGGAAACAAACAACGTGAAATGCCTAATATTTGAAGAATTGTGGTTATCAATATAGCGTATTCTTTTAAAGTATCTTTGTTTCTGAGGCAAACACCTGTTCCCTGAACCCCATTCGATTCGATCCCGTTTATCAAACCCCTAATCCTGAGCATGTCTGTATTTCTGAAAATCCCATTAATCCCATATGGACCCATGGTAATAGAGAGATAGAATCATGTCATTTCATAGGGCATAAGAACCTCCTGCCTGTATATCTTGGCGCCTCCCCCGGATTATTTGTCGTATCTATAAAAACCCCGAGGGTATTAGAGATAAGGAGTAGCGAATTTGGGGTGAATTTTTCTTTCTAGCGGCATTATAGGTAGTTCAATTTCCCGTACTATATATTTTGGTTGATATCTCATTGCAAATATTTAGACGATCGTGACCCCAGATCGTCTGGAAAATCCAAAAATAGGACGGTCTAATGCTCGCACGGTGTGAAAACTGTTTCGCCAGTTCTTTTTTGGAAGAATTATATGTGGAAGTGGAAGCAAGACAGTTAAATATGAGTGTCTGATGTTTGATCGTTGAGGAACAACAAGGAAGGAAACTGGACCGGTTTATTAGCGGTCCATGGAATCTGTTCGAGTTTTGTTTCTTTTTGGATGTTGAGGAAGGAGGTGTTGGGTGATTGCGTAAAGCCTAGTTTCGTGGAACTCGAGATGATATGAATAGTATATTTTCAGAGGCAATGTAGTGTGTCAATTGCGAATTCAATAAAGCTTGCCAAAGACGGGGTCCCGGCGCTGCGCAGCGCGGGGACAAACAGCTATGCCTGTTTATCCGAGATTGAGGGTAGGGGGCACAAATTGGACGGATATTTCAAAGGATTGCGGTTTTACGTAGGTACGCGGATGAGGAGTTTGTCTAGTCTTGGGTATGGATTTAACCGAGGGGAGGGCGGGAAAAAGCATGAATTGCTGACGAGGGGACAAAATTGACGCTTTCGGGGCCTAGTGAACATGCATCTCGGTATAGCTTCCTTATGAGGCATAGCTCGCCGGTGCTCAGGCTGGACTTTAGCAAATGAGGGCGAGAGTGTTGGTGGCCCGGCTGATATGGCACAGGGAGATAAGGTGGTATGGGCACCAGATACCGGCTAGCGAAACGGGATAGCTGGTGGGAGAAGTAAGTTCTTGGTGGTGGATGGGAATGAACGGCGAGTAAAGGACGAGGCTGTGTCTTGGTGGCTCAAACGTCATCCGCGACTTCCGATGGCTAAAATCGTCATGGTTGATACCGCAAAATCTTTCCCCTATCGACTACCGCAGCTCCGATATAAGAGTGTCATGTACCCTCGTTGGCCGTTTTACCGCCCTTACCATATCATATGATCCCACAGGGCATAGATCAGCCACACTCTTCAAGTAATTGATTGTTGCTTTCCAGTTCTCAAGTAGGCTTAGTCTATCTAGAACAAGATCTTTTCAGTGGACGAAACCGACAGCAGCAACAACAACGATCACAGCTACCACAGCAACAGATGCCCTCTACCTCTGCCGTCGGCGTCTCGAAACGTACATTGCAAAACCGAAAAGCACAAAAGGAATTCCGCGAGCGAAAGGCTAGTTACGTGAAATCACTCGAACAAAGAGTCCGATCATATGAAGCTGGAGAAATCCAAACGGCTGTTGATCTCCAGAAAGTTGCACGAAGATTGAAGGAGGAAAATGATATGCTTAGAGATCGGGTGATGATCTTAGAGAGAGAAAACTCGGTATTGAGAGATGTGAGGCAAGACAATAAGAGTCCGACTTTCTCCAGTGCAGTAACGGGTACCACAGCTTATCGTCCGACCAACCCAGTCCATCAGTCTCCACAGACTCCCCCTTTTACAAGCGCAAATGGGGAGCAGTCTTTCTATTATCCTCCATACTAC
This sequence comes from Neolecta irregularis DAH-3, assembly GCA_001929475.1. Lineage (NCBI taxonomy): Eukaryota > Fungi > Ascomycota > Neolectomycetes > Neolectales > Neolectaceae > Neolecta > Neolecta irregularis. The sequence continues at coordinate 15,198 of LXFE01000464.1, read as the reverse complement.
CCGCAAGCTTCACCGACTGCACATACTTGGCCGCAGCAGGATGAGGTCGCGTCTATCTCTACGGAAGACGTGCAATCCCTTGAATTTTGTCGAGCGCTAAGCGCTGTTGTGACAGCTCGCCCTATCCGGACGAATCACAAGATCATTTCATGTTCTGATGCATATCGTTTGCTTAGTGCGCATCCAGCCTGGAGAAACTGCAACCCTACTGCTGTCGCAAATATGATGGGGGAGGAGCGATGTGTGTTTAGAAACCGGATTGGAGGTCTGGAGATTGCTTTGGAGGGTTTGACTATAGTGATGTCAGGATTGGGTATGGTGTGAATGTGAGACAAGTATATTTGCATTATACATACGTATAGATTAATCTGGGTGTATGATATGGTTATCTAAAGACATACGCGTACGTTTGCAAAGAGCACGAGCGCGTGAAATTACTGTCACCTCAGAAGGCGGGGTGGATTCTGGCTTTTGATACATTCGTCCATGGCGGTGATCAAGTCTGTGCTGATGCTGACGAGATCTTGCTTGTCGCACTGTTCCCTTTCTAGCTGTGTATGAAGAGATGCATTTTCGGTCTGCAGGGAGTCGAGCTGCTTCCTCAGGCTCTCTATTTCTGCTGTATATTTTTGTTGATACGACAGCTTCAAGGCTGCTACTTTCCGGGCGTGCTTTTCTGCATAAGCAGAGTGTAGTTCCTGGCAGGTCTGCTGCAGCTCGCGGCGGTGCAGGTCTCTGAGCGTGTTGATGGTCTGGTTCTTTTCCTTGAACGAGTCAACCCTGAAGGAACTGGGAGCAAGCTACCTCCGCACGCAGGTGGTTGTAGTGGTCCACAATGTCGCGGATGTCGCGTTCTGTGTACTGTGTATTTGGAAGAATGTTTATGTGCGGGAGTGCCTGGGCGAATGCGGCGGGAGGCGAGTGAGGCATTGCGGGTGGCTACATCGGCGGTGCTAAGCGAGACGTGGCGGGTGGCGGTGGTGGCGCAGGAGGCGCATTGTTCGTTGTTGCAGCCACTCGGAAACGCCACATCCACAGCCACAGCCACTGCCGGTGCCGCTGCCGTCTCCGCTCATGTTGGTTGTGATGGCCGCCTCTCGCTAGATAAACTGCCGCCGTTCCATGCTCGCTTCCCTCCCGCCTGCCCTCGCTAATCTCGCTAATCTCCCGCCGCCCCTCCCGCTCCTGCCTGCCCCTGCAATGCCCGCCCATACGCTCCCGCGCTCCTCCACGCCGCCCCAGTCCACTCGCCTCCCCTCCATCGCCCTCCATCCCTCCCTCTCCTCGCCCCAAAACCCACCCCCGCCCCTCGCGCTCCACTCCGACCCCTCCTCCAATACGCCCCCGCCCCTCTCGGCGGCAAGCTCAAAATCCCCAAACAGAGAAGACTCTCCCGACGACGATCCCGCTCTCAGCCGCCCCATCTCCGCCTCAATAAACACCCGCCCAGATCCAGACCAGCCCGCCGCAAAACGCACAAACACCGGCAAGGCCCCCCATAAGTGCCACCAGTGCGGCCAGACTTTTACGAGGCAGCATAATCTAAAGTCCCATCTCCTTACACACTCCCAAGAAAAGCCTTTTGTATGCCAGCACTGCAACCAAGACTTTCGAAGGCTCCACGACCTGAAACGTAAGAAAAAACTAGCCGCCTTTTAACCATCGCCAGGTCATTACAAACTACACACGGGCGAAAAACCATATTCTTGTCGCGTATGCCAGCGCTCCTTTGCCCGCCAGGATGCGTTAAATAGGTGCGTCAGTCCTCTATCAATATGGTCCAAAATCCCTAACTTCTCTTTCCAGGCATTTAAAGCCCGGCGGAGAATGCTCCACCTCTGTTCATTTACGCAAACAGCCAAGTCGTGCAAACTCGTTGCCCGTGCCTCCAAACATGGCTATCACTTCCGATACGAGGCAACCACCAGAACAACACAATGATCAAGACAATCAGGAACAGCAACAAGATCAACCACTAAAACCCTCGTTGCCCAATACACAACACCGTCCCGCTGCCCCCAATCAATCATATCCACAATTCCCCAGACCAATCTGGCTCGACAAATCTCCTCCCGCTCCTCCCGCAATCCGCACAAACTCTAGCGCTTTCCCACAAGACCGCACCCTCCCAGCTCCTCTCGTCGAAAGCCCAAGCCAACTCCCTTCCCCAAGCGTGAATACCCAAGACGCTGCCATCATCAAAGACCTCCAAGAACGCTGCGAAAAACTCGAAGACAGAGTTCGTTTCCTCGAATGCGTCATCGATACTTGGAGCACCGCATTCGCAAACAGCGGCTTTGGACCCCCTAATCAAAATCAATCTCAAAACCGCTAGAATCGGTTTGTTCTACCGTCCGACCCCTTTCATCTGTACATTTCGGTCCACCTCTGCGCGGCACTACAAAGTCCTTTATCTTGTCTTCCTTCTTCATCACCCACCGCAACAAAATCTCCGAGTCATTCACAACATCAACACCCGCCAATCAAAACTCGTCACAAAATCTTTTGGTCTTCTCACGTGTTGCCGACAAATGCCCGGTTATGTTCCCTCTTTTCGCATTTTTGGTCTTTATAATATCTGGATTTATTTGTCATATTTTGAAGATGGCTGTTGATCTGTTGTAATTCATATTGTGTATTCAATTTATGCATACAGTGCCAGATCGTACATACTATGCTGAATAACGTCGTGTGTTGTTCTTGATTTTTGAGAAATAAATAAACTCTACAATGAATGATATTCAATTGTTGTTCTGCGATCTTCCATTGCGGTGACTAGACAATACGGTTAGGCATCGCTCTTGTAGTAACCATCATGAAAATGAATGCTATGTATATTAATGCTTGATAATTTATATCTAGTTCTGTCTGATTCTATTCTAATCCTGTTATTCACTTTCGGTTAGCCACTCCCAACTTCTTCTCTCCAACATTGAACACAACAAAATAATTCTTCATAAACATATCACCCAGGATATCCATATCCCCACTATCTGTCCGATCTTGTACACCGCCAACGCAATATTTTCCCGTATCATCAACAGGCGAATACGCAATATCCGAAATAGGAACTCCGAACCATTGACCACCGATTTCATAGTAAAAATCTGGACCGCGCGGTTTACAAGGAATCGCAAAAACGCGGTCTCTAGGAATCCATTTGGATCCTTGGATATGAGAATAGTACTTGACGACCGTCTTGGCATCAGTCAAGATCATCGTGGTTCCTGTATCCATCATCCCAACGTCTTCTTTCGACATAATTTGATTCGCAAACTTTTTTCGAACGGGGAATGACCAGTATTCATTGCCGGTGACGTTGACGTATGTGATTTCTCCCTTATATTGATCGTGATCGATATATCCGAATGTATATTGACCGCCATTATCATGAATGTCCACGTTCTTATTCAATTTGGCTGTCCAGAGAGGCTAATATTGGCCATTAAACGATGAATAAAGAGGTAGGATATTACTTTTTCCAAAAGTCCTTGTTCAATCATATTATCGACTGGAGTTTTCTCTCCTGCGGAATTGAGACCTGAAAAACCTAGGCCGACTAGTCCGTCGAGTGCATCATCGTCCATTCCCGAAGAAGACTTTGCGATTTGCACAGCTTGGTTCCCGATTGTGATATTTCCGATAACAAGGTTATCAAACCCGACATATCCAGAGCTTTTGCTTCCATCTCCGTACTAGTTCTATCAGAGATGAACGTGAAGGGGAGAAAAATACCTCGACTGCCCATTTTTTCTTTGTCGCATTGAAAGTACTAGATTTCTTTGGAATGAAGCGGTGCCGTTTGTTCTTTTTGCCACGCCCAGGTCCTAATACCCAGGTATCAGAAGAACCACTGTCAAAATTCATCAAGAATCCTTGCGGCGGAGTGCCGATTTCAACATGTCCTAGAAACGTTTAGAGAGACACGGTGAATGGTTTACCTAGATACTCTAGGTCTCTTTCTATGTCGACGAGAGGAACGACTCCGTCCTCTTTGTCATCCGTATCGTCAGACTCGTTCATTTGTACATCTGCATCATCGGATTCGCTCATTTTCACATCTTTATCAATTGTCTTGAAAGTTCTTGCAGACGTCTTCGATCCATATGCTTTCTGGTTCTTAGTGTGCCAGTTGCTATGACTGTCGTTCTCGAGAGCGGTAGCCTGAAGTGATTCAATGTTTTCTTCAATCAAAGCGTCCGGGTTGGGTGAATTCGAGACACTCCGAGACGGCTTTCCATGCTTCCTGAGCGAGGAATAGTACGCATTACGACCGTTTTTGACAAAAGAAGGATTTCGTTTAAGACTGACAGAAAAACCTTGACCCTTGCGCTCCTCTGCAAGGGAAAAAGAAGAAAGGCAGAGCACAGAGGCAATGAGCAGGAATCTCATGATAACCACTGATGGAAAGAAGATTGGTATCCATACTGGTCTTTATACTTGCAAGATTGAGTAACCTCTGGTTATCACAAGTGAGACGGAATCTTTTGAGGTCAACTGATATGCCTGTTATCCCATGCTCCAAAAATGCGGGGGAGGCGGGGAAATGGATAGGAAAACACGATAAGAGATGCTTAAGTCGATGTCTAAAGCCTTGACCTACATCTTAAAATTTGAAGAAGCCCTAAAATCTTTGCCAGATCCATCTTTGGATGGTATCTCATGCCATGATAAAAGTAAGGGGTTTCTGCGGATAGAATGGTCATTACTCCCTCAAAATTGGTTGCGGAAGTAGGATGGTATGAAACTTAACCAGATTAGATCAACGCTTTGAATATCATATTGGCAGTTTCGCGACCTGGCCGAAGTCTTTTTCTATTGTATTGCGGAGTATTAGTACGATACCCGATTTTAAAGAGCAGATTGAATAAAAGAATAATCACCAAATTTCCTTGCCTTGGAATAAGTTCTTCAGGCATTTTCCCAGCCTTTGCCTCATCAAGTAAGGCCTTCAACATATTTTGTTCCTGAGTTATGTTCCATTTTGCTCGTGTCATTGTGGTGGGTTGAATGGTGGCAAAAACAGTGGTCTCGGAAATTTACATGGTAGGCTGAAATATCACAAGAGAAATATCATAAAGTTGTGGTATTCAGAAAACCCAGGATATTCTCCGTTTCGGAATTCCATGATATTCTTTTGTGGAGACTACAAAACGCAACCTTAATCGAAATTACAGATCATATTGAGCCTTGAAAAAACCATGCAATAAAACAAACCTAGATTTAACAAAACATTCCAAAAACACTATTCCCTAAATTCTGGTACTCTCCAACTATAAACTTCTAAACTGATCCACTTCTGGTCTAAAATTGCGCGTTGCCATCCCATCATACTTGCAAGCAATCGACAAGCATGGCTGGTAGACCTGCAAATCACAGCCTTCCCTTCTTTTGCAATGGCTAGTCTGACGAGTATTTTTTTGGCAAGCTTCTTCCGATCTTCCATCGACATCTCACTTACTTTGTCCAAGAACACACCCCCAGAGCCAGAGCGGCGAGGAAAGAGATCTGTTTGCGTCTTCTCGAATGGTTGTACGGCTTTGAAAGAGCTATTGCTTCTTCTTATTGACTTTATAGCGTCTAAGTCATCTGAAATGACAGCCAGAGTAGGATTGGGTATGTCGGGAAATATTTGTGACCAAGTAGAGCCGATCTGCTGTTCATATGATTCTATAGCTGGTATCGGTCTGAGTATTGATGGTATCCGCGGAACACTGTCACCGCTTCGAATCTGTACGCTGAGAAAATCCGATCCAATTTGCTTCAAGATACCATCTTGCTCAGATCGATATATTCCCTCAACATCGTTATTGAGATGTAACAAAAGGTCAATTCCGTCAATAACCATTTGAAATATTGCCTTTTGTCGCAAGACGCCTTTTTGTGATAAATCCTCATAGGTGTTTCTGAAATTATGAGTATACACCGTTTTCCAGGTATTTTCAGTGATAACCCAGTGCCGCGTGTGCTGTGGATATGCGACTAATTCGTCGGGCGGTACGTGGCAATTCGGTTTATACTCTTGAAAATAATCTGTCCACTGTCCCCAAGCCCAATCCTTTTCAATGATGTGAAATGTTCTGTTTGTAGCAATTGCTAGACCAGCGCTCATAAACAACCCAGTAAGTTGACGGGCTAACCCTGTAACATCATCTCCAAGAAGATATGATATACTCGATTCACAAATATTAGGATCTTCATTGTGTGCGATATCTTGAAAGGATGCGTCGGCTTTCCAAAAATTCATGTGCATATGGTTCCCGCCGATCTTTTGCTGTAGTTCGTATGATTTCTGTACCGTCTCTCGGTATTGGTGTGCGGTTAGGGGAAAAGACTTGTATTCGGAATAGTCTATCGTCCAAGTGCCAGGGCCTGGGGTTGCCATTAAAGCCGCTTCTTCTTGCTCTGAGATTGGTCCGTAATGCGGGTGTTCGTATTCGAAGTCTGGTAGCACGAACCGCGGGGATTGTTTGGTTGACTGACGTGGATTCCAAGATGTAGACCGGATGGAAGAACCGAAGTATAGCCACAAGGTGACGATTGCACAACTCACGATGAGGAGAGATGTATAAAAGTGAGAGACGAATCTCATGTGTAGGCGAAGATGAGTGTATCGCTTGGATTATAGCCGCGAGATGCAATGGAGAGTGCCAAGTACAGCTGGAGACATTGCAGTGATTATCCAAGGAATGCCGTGGAGCCAAACGAGGTGTGCCAAGCCTGGGCTGCTTTTGGTAGTAGAGACTTCCGGATGCACTGCTCCCACAGCCACGCCAAGCCTCGGCACCCACTCCACGCCTCTCGGCACTTGCGCTAGGAAACATTCCTCGAGACCTACCAAGATATTCTGGACTATATGCAGGAATCGGCGCAGAAAATACAGATAATAGCAAAGGGATTGGATCGGTTCGAACAAGAGCCGAATGAGCTGTTGGAATATGTACGTGAATCTGCGATGAATGACACTCTCGCTGGCTAAAATGCCAAGGGTTCCTTGGCTCCGTATCCATCCGGTATCCTGAAGTCAGATGCACCAGGAGCAGAGGAAGCGCATCTCGCCATCATCGGCAGGGTTAATACGGTAGGGCTTTGTCTTTCCACTGCTCCTGATCAAACATTCAGCATTTCTGATTCATCATCTTAGTCATTATATTAGAAATACGGAGAACATTTTCTGTATGTTGTAGCATTTTTAGTTGAAGTTTTTCTTATGACTATTTCGAGCAGTCGTCATCAATCAAATCCCACCACAAAATTGGTTGAAATGAACCATTTTCCTGAACAATGGGGCCGCCCACGGGACGATCTATATTCATTCATTGAACCGTCTGTCAAGCCAAAACAACTTGAAGATGCGGTGCAGCATACACAAAGCCCAATTGTCACCGGTACTTCTGTGCTTGGATTAAAGTTCAAAGGAGGAGTGATGCTCGCCGCAGATAACTTGGGTATCTAGGTCTTATCAATTCGTAATATTCTAAAACCTATAGCATCTTATGGATCGTTGGCGAGATTCAAGGACGTGGAGCGTATCTTGCAGGCCGGCGACGAAACTGTCGTAGCAGCAGGCGGGGATATATCCGATTTTCAGTACATCTCAGAATTGCTAAGCAACCTTTTGTACGGCCCGCTCTGAGCTTGATTTTTTTAATCTTGATCCAGGATTACCGAAAGCTACGCTACGGATGGACAGAAACTTTCCACCAAAAACATCTATGAATATCTTTGCAGAGTCATGTACAATCGACGTACGAAAATCAATCCACTTTGGAACAGCCTACTGGTTGCAGGGCTAGAAAAGGGGGAACCGTAAGTCGCGTCACATAAATAGAACTCAAGCAGCAAGGTTTCTTGCGTATGTGGACTTACTGGGAACATCATTCAAAGCACCTACATTAGCTACCGGTTTCGGGGCCCATATTGCAATGCCTCTTCTCCGCAAGTACATTGATGGTAGGGAAAATGAAATTCTGGAGCAAGAGGCTCGGAAAATTCTGAACAGTTGTATGCAAGCTCTTTATTATCGAGATGCGAGAAGTTTGAACAAGGTTTATTCAGCACTTTTTTCGGTTTCCTGACGCAGTATAGTTTACTGTTGCATCTATTACAAGCGAAGGAGTGAAGATCGAGAAAAATCAACTAGTTCAAACAGAATGGAAGTTTGCAGACATGATCAAAGGGTATGCATATTCTTTCTTATTTGAGGATGTTGTCTAACAATCGCTTCTAGATATGGTGTTCAGAATGTGTGAGCACATTCAATTGTCTTATCAGAAGATGTGCTGCAACTCATCAATTTGCAAATATTCTTGTTGTTTAGGTTGGTAGTCTTAATCATCCGGCCCCTGCAGAATTGTTGCTATCCCCAATTCGTCCCTACTCGCAAGCGTGTTTTCTTTGTTATTGAAATGGTACTATGGCAGTTAAATACCACATACATCAATATTGCCAATCTGCTGTTCCTATCTTGCATTCACTAGCTTATTCATGGGATTCAATCGCTCTCTGAACCTAATGATCGAAGGCACCTGTCAGATTTCGCACTGCAGGATCATCGCCTTTTAAGATTCCAAGAAAAGGATGATGGTCCTGTGGTTTGGTGTCTTTTAGTCATTCTTTAGAATCAGAATGGGGTAGAGCCGTAGCTAAATATATCGCAAGATTAGACCAACTGCAGACCCTTTCTGAGCTTGAGATATGTAGGAATGATAGCGTTGGTTCCCAAATTGCGGGTGGAGTCTTCGGCGCTTGTGGCATAGAAATGCACGTTCGTTCCTCTATATATAAGTTTTTTGGTGCTTCCTTGCTTTTTCCTTTTCATGTTGCTTTTGCTCAATCGGAACAGGATAGTTCCCGAAGTCTCACCATCAGGTACTATATAAAGGCCTGACCACAGAGTACATAATAGACAGTTGAGCACTGTCCTAGATGCGAAGGTTCGAAGATGGGATCGTCACTCTCACAGCAAAAGTCAACAATTTCGAAGCCTCCACACAAGCGGTTTGCTAATCCGCACAAATTTATTCTTTGTAGATCCAAGAAATCTGTGAGAGAAAGAAGGAGTAGCTTGAGTTCGGATGACCAAGTTCAATTGCCGCTTTTCAAACGTTCGGACGTCAACATCGATTCTGCGTTCTATCGTGAAGCAAGACCAGCAGGAACTTCCATCCAAATTGAAACCTCCCGTTCGAATATCGAAAATGAAGAATATGTCGCAGGAGAGGATATTATTCCTTTACCGCAACAAATCTTTCGTACCTCTGAGTCGAATCCTTATTCATCGAATTCGCCTTCATTCGTAAATATGGGCGCCTTCAAACGCGGTTCCTTAAGAGTAACAAATGTCCAAACGGACTCGCCGATTTCAAGTCCGGTTGGTCAATCAATACAACAGCATACTTTTCAAGGGGAAGAACCATGGGTCAATGTTGATGTAACAATCCTATCCTCTACCGAACTGAAGGCAAGAATATAGATATCTTAAATCCATCCAACGGTGCTCGGGATGCACCAAAGTCCACTCCTTTATCCGAAGATATCGATAGGAATAACATTCCCCTATCTTCGTATGTTTGCGCTAGGGAAACTGAGGACAAAGACGGAAGCACTAGACTTTCCAGGAATAATAGCGCGAAATATTGGAGACAGACCGCTATTCGTGCTCGGTCGAACCGAAATCGAATTTCTTGGATTTCGGATGACGATACTCAGTACCACGGACGTTCAGGGATTTCCTCCAGCAGTCAGTCTTCACAAAAACGCCAAGGACGCGAGGAAAGAAATACGGATGATACTTCTCCCAGTGGAAGTTTCTCCGCGGGCGATGATAATCATTTGAATGCCACTCTGCGACATGGCTCCTGCCAAATTCTACCTCAATCGAAAGTAGGCAGACATCGAAGTGTTCCTACGAATTCAATTTCACACTTTGGTGAGATGTCTCGGAGAGTAAAGCTCGTCCAATCAGAACCGACGGGATCTTTCATTCCATTCCGGGAAGGTGCCCACAAACATCGTCGTCGTCCGACAAGGTCCGAATCGTTCAATTCAGAACTAGTAGCACATGGTGCAGCGTATCCTCGAAAAGGCGCATACTCGCATGCTCCTGTCCGAAATTCTGTACCCAAACCCACCTATCGCGAAGGCCTATACCCATATGGATACTCAACAGACTCTCAGCTCTACTGTTCCGCCTTTCCAAAGACATATCCTCAATCCGCCCAATTATCAGAACGATCATTACACGATTCTGCAAAGTCATTCCAAAAATATAAAAGGATGAGTTTTCCGTCGATTGAGATGCCCAAGACGCCCGCGAGCCCGGATTTTCGTGATATAACTTGCCCGAAGTGCAGTTATCTGTTCCCTTCAGTCGATGCAATGATGCCTATCCCTCGGAATCCGCGCAACTACCCGGAAACTAAAAGAAGAGCCTCGATCCCGTAGCATGATTCATTTCTCATTTTTGTTTTTTCAAGCTGAAAGACGGTCTGCATATTCTATCCCGACTGTTTGATAGATTGCATGGTACAGATCCCTGAATATTTTAGTTTGCACTTGGAAGGGCCTTGCATTCATTCGAGCCCAGAGTCTAGTTCTTGAAGGACTGAACAGTTGATTCCTTATTATTCGCATGACCTGCTAAGGAAAGCTTGTTCTATTTTTTTTCATCATCATCATTTACTTTCATTCCGATTCTTTACGCCTGACCCGCGCTAATATAACTCATTTATTATCATTTTTTGATCAGTATTGTGAGGACTACCAAGTCCCATCCCCCACACGGCAGTACCGGCTGGATCGGCCTGGAGGAAGCAGACGACGGGTGGTGCTCTCCCAATCGGGGGAAGCGGACCTTGATCAGGGAAATATTCCTAATCCGTAAGAGGGGGACAGAAACGATGAGACATCTGAGGCCCGCCCGTATATATATATAGGTAGAGCCTGGCGCAATTAGTCTTATCTGGATATCAATACGAGTTGATATTATCTCACTCAGCAGATATATCATATTAAGGGTCACCTGAGCAGGTAGCACCGCTAGCTTGATAACAAGTACAAGTCTCGAGGATACTCTCCCAAGTGACGCAAGCCTTCCTCTCCAACAAGGTAGCGGATTCCTCAAGGGACGATCTCGTGTCGGTAAAATTACGTAACTACAGGTTAGCCTACCTGACCATTCCAACCTAGTCTTGAGTCGCACATCACACCAATAGAACATTTCAACTGCTAGTTATTCATCTCTCTGGATTCTGTCTTCTGCGAACAAGCTTTCGGGATAATACATAATCCGCACCAATATAAAAGAAGCCTTCCGGGTGCCTCGGGTAAGTGTCTTTCTCGCCCTGAGGAAAATTTGAAAATTTCGGCTTATCGAGATAAATTTCTCACCCTTATCTTCTCTCTGCGATCAATGGCTTTGAAAGTTGAATCTATCTTGTCTGTCCTTTCACATTTCACGAGGCCGGATCGCTTCTCGGAATCGGGGCAGTACTCGAAAGCACGGTCTCAGCCAATCAAAAGCACCCAGTCTCAACATGTCGTGATGGACGCCTTGAAGAAACGAATTCGTACTGACGTGGAATTTTGTGAGACTGATGGAGAAAATTCATTCCTTGTGGGTGACTTGGGGGAAGTCTATCGCCAGTATCTTCAATGGAAGCGGGAGCTCCCCAGAATTATCCCTTTCTATGGCAAGTTCAAGTTTCAGATCATAATTGACAAATCAGCTGTCAAATGTAACCCCGATCCGATGGTTCTCAAACTCTTTGCCTCTCTTGGAGCGGGAGTCGATTGTGCTTCGAAAGCTGAGATTCAAGCGTCCCTGAGAGCAGGGATATCTGCAGATCTAATAGTCTATGCGAATCCATGTAAAGCCGCCTCTCACATTCGGTTCGCAGAGTCCTGTAATGTCCGCATGATGACATTCGACAATGCCGAGGAACTTTATAAGATTAAGCGCCTCTTTCCAACTGCCAAGCTCCTTCTTCGAATTTTGGCGGATGACAGTAAGAGTGTATGTCGTCTCGGGCTTAAATACGGTGCTCCTTTGGAGGTTACTTGTGATCTTCTCCAACTCGCCAAGGAACTCGGTGTCGATGTTGTTGGGGTTAGTTTTCATGTTGGAAGCGGTTTATGGGACGCCAGTGCATTTATCGATGCCATCTTTCGAGCACGACGTGTTTTTGACGAAGCCAAGGCGATTGGATTTGACTTTCAATTGTTGGATGTTGGCGGAGGATTTAAACATGACAACTTTCAAGAAATTGCAAGAGTTTTAGGTCCAGAAGTTGATAAATACTTTCCGGCACACGTCCGAGTTATTGCGGAACCAGGTCGGTTTATGGTTGCTACAGCGTTTACCTTGGCTACAAATATTATCGCTCGACGAACTGTTAAAAGTATACCCGATGAAATTAACGAGACAGACTCTGGAGATCGATCCTTTATGTGTATCATCTTTTGAGAGTTTTTTTAATTTCTAGATTATGTCAACGATGGCGTCTACGGATCCTTCAACTGTATCCTTTACGACCATACACATCCTCTCCCTCGTGTGCTTTATCACAACAATTCCTTCGATCACGATCCTGCCGCTCCCAAGAAAGTTAAATGCTCGATCTGGGGACCAACTTGTGATGCACTTGATTGCATTTCAGACAAATGTTATTTACCATATGCTTTAGACGTTGGAGATTGGCTTGTCTGGGAAAATATGGGAGCTTACACAATTTGTGCAGCAAGGTATCTTTGTCCTTGCGAGTTTACAAAATTGACTTGTTAGTAACTTTAATGGGTTCAAAAAATCTGATATTATTTATGTCTGTAGCGAGAGTGGTATGCCCTGGCAAGGAAATGTATTCTGATCGTTTAGCTGCTGAACGTTTGTTGATAAAATGATTCTAATTTATGCTTATATAAACTGAATAGACACATATACCCCTGCCCGTGTAATAATACAAGTTCTTTCTCCAACTGTGCTATAACAGAACATGAATATTGATGAAGGATTATCCCGGTTCAATACTTGAAGGGTGTCGGTCGTTCGCCGCTGAGCTTAATAGTAACAAGTGGTAGTAATCAACCACCGTCCTAATAATGTCTTGCACATCACCCGTCACAGATCCCGAGATCACACATCCTATTCTTCTCCCATGTCTCGAAATCGCAGATGTGGCACGTCGATCGACCCAAATCATCATGACGGATAAAGTCACGGGTCAGAAACATTATACAGCACCTATACGACATTTATTATCTGCTCTCAATGAACTTCGTCGTCGCGATCGAGAAACATTTAGATTTTTAAAAGATACAAAGGGAGAGGTGGAACAAGAGAAAATCGCAGTAGATCGACAATCATTATCGTTACAGAATTTGTATTATGAACAGGGATATTTAAAAGGTGAGATCAAGAATTGTTGCGAATTTCCGTATTCTCTTGTAATAGTATCATACTAATGTTAGTTCGATATATACTTGTATCCCGCTTATCCCTGAAGAAGAATATCTCATTTCGCATCCTCAAGATTGTGAGTTATCGCCTCATCAACTGATGATTTCTCGTCTAAATCATGAAATCAGTGAGCGGGAACGATTAGATAAGCATCGAAAGGAACTGGCTCAGAAGAGAGCATCTTTGATTCAGGAGAATAAACAGCGGAAAGAGGAATTGGAACGGTTGGATAAACAGTTGCAAGCGTTCATCGAGGTTTGTCGTCAATGTGCGTGTTTTTGATGTGTAGAGTGCTGGTCCTATTGAGAAAGTCTTTGAAAAGTATTAATGATGTATCGTTATTTCTGATGTATCTTTATTTTCACGACAGTTTCGGATAAATGACATAAAGATAAGCACTCGTAATGAAATAAGCACTCGTAATGACAACAATAAGCAACTCGTAATGACAACAAGCAACTCGTAATGACAACAATAAGCAACTCGTAATGAAATAAGCAACTCGTAATGACAACAATAAGCAACTCGTAATGACAACAATAAGCACTCGTAATGACAAAATAAGCAACTCGTAATGAAATAAGCAACTCGTAATGACAACAATAAGCAACCTCTAAACACCAGCGAGTGCACACTCAAGTTTAGCAACAGCCATTTCTAGGCGTTCTTGAGCTTTTCCCATTTTCTCTTCTGATTGTCTCCTTTGCATCATCAAATGTTGTATTTTCTCTATTCGATTTGTCCATTTTTGTTCCCTGTTGTTAGTGAAACCGAAAATGTGCCATGCAATTTGAGATATTTCTGGTCTATAGCTTGTTGCAATTGAACGTGGATATCTTGTATTGAACCAGTAAACTCATTCTTGACGTCTTGACGACGCTTTTTCCGACGGGTGGTGGAGGTTGCTTTCCATCAGATTATGAAATATTGAAGGGACCTTTTAGTTCCGAGATTAGCTTGTGAAAGGAATCAAGGTTGCTAGGTTCAGAATGAGGGGCGATGTTGTATACTCTGGTTCTGTCGCTTGGGAAGATTCTGTATAATCGGTGGTTGTATGCTGTCTAGTTTTTGGTCTTGTCATGTGATATAGATCAGTGTCAGCTTGATGTGGGTAGTGAGGTATATGTGGTGAGGTCGTGGGTGAGGTCGTGGGTGAGGTTGGAACGCCAACCTCGGACCGCGACTCAGATTGGCCCGCTGCTCCCTGATTCCATGACTCGTCGCTGGACGGAACCGATTAGCACGACGGACTCGAGTCTACCCGCTCCAATAGACTACAAAGGTATATTGCATGTTATGTAGACTGAGACCAGATCCGGGGAATGCGGAGATCAAGGTAAGCGGGTTTGAGGGGATATTTAAAGGCAGAAGAGGTTCCGGGAGAAGCAGGCTAGCGAGTTTTACGATCCGTGTTCGGAGGCGGCGAAGGCGAGCTACAAGTGTGTGCGGGTCCACAACTGGGACAAGACGAAATGCAGCGAGTACTTCCAGGCGTACCGGGAGTGCAAGCAGAAATGGGTAATGGGCGGGGCAGACGGGGCTAAAGTACAGACGCATCAGCGCCGGCAAGCGCGGCTGAACGGGGAGTTGTAATTAGGCGATGAGTAATTTACATGATTGGCGATCGCCTTGAAGCAGGCTTGAAGCACGACTACTCCTCGTCGTGGAGGTCTTGCAGCACGACTACTCCTCGTCGTGGAGGTCTTGCAGCACGACTACTGCTGCTACTCCTCGTCGTGGAG
>LXFE01000463.1:0-12224 GCA_001929475.1 Neolecta irregularis DAH-3 | reverse complement strand
GGGCGGGCGGGCGGGTGAAAAAGTTTCCTGCAGGTGGGCGGGTGGGTACGTTTCCGGCAGGCGCGCGGGCAGGTCAACCCGTTTTTTTGGCAATTAGGATAGGTGCAATACAATATCCACTAAATAACCAAAATTGCTAGCATAGAATGATTTCTATCTGGTCATTTCTTTCATTGGTGAAGTATGCTGCACATACAAAATTCATGTCGTATCATCCTGATCACTGTATCACGTGATCCGTGACAAGAGATGAGACGGATCTAAGGAGCTGCCAGAGGCGCCCGAGGATGGGTATTTAGGTAGCGCCTGGCGTGGAGCGCGATAGGCTTAAGACTGTATACCAATACTCGCTGTGACTACTACATACGAGTACTCAACCAATATACGAATTTAAGGCTCAGCGGAGTACCGACCATCACGGTCAGACGCTCACAATTTGTGATAAGCAAAAAAACGATCAGGGCCGGGCACCTCCTGTTTAAATTCCTTTTTAACACAGACATAACTACAAAAAGAGAAAATGGTTGACTGTCTCGCCACGAATGTTTCAGAATGTGAGAATGTGGTTGGAAAATGAAGTGTTCGTGTGGGGACTTCACTCCAGAATACCCCACAGCAACAAGAACCAACCACAGACACGCCACCACCACAACTAAACCGTTGGACGCAACCGAAGAGATTATGACGCTGAGCAGCAAGCGTCACTGTTAGGCCCACAATGGGCAATCACAGGCGTCGCCACCAATGCAAAACGCGCCATTAGTTGCATACCACAGACACCTATTGATAGAGTGTATATTAACTCTTCTATTTTTATAACTAAAAGCTACCATGCTGCAGTGCTGCAGATTTGATGAAGACCTATTTTGACTATATAACCAAATTTGAGTGATATCGATGCCAAATTGATTTTGTGCATTCCCTGTTGAGCCAGTGGCGAAAGCATAAGAGTAATTGTCTGAAGGTTCATTCTGTCACCCCGATTGATGTATTCAAGATCTCTACGGGAGGAATTATTTCGAGTGGGGCAGAAAGAATCGAGAGAATCGTCCTGCTGCTAATAAGTGGTCCAGAAGAGAGGATTCTCTCCTTGAGAGCGCATTTATGAACGTGTGGTTTCTTACGGGCAGGCGCAGGGGCTCAGTGTTAGCATTTATCTCCAGCCTTTGAGCATACACGCAGGATTACACCCACCATAGAAACCTTTCAACAACATGATAGCCTCCTCTTTCAAAACTCCCTTCTGTACTTGATATCCCCCTTTGCTGAAAGCATCAGAAACTCCAGGATGCGGAAATACTCCTGATGGATTGAGAAAACACTACCATTTCCCCCAAAGCGATCGTTACCACAGCCAAAAACGACCCTTTTTATTCCCAGAATTTTTAAAGCCACAGCACACATAATACATGGCTCTACAGTGACATAAAGAGTGCAATCTTTGAAAATAGAGGGTAAATGGTGCTCCAGAATGCGCTCAACGGCTACAAATTCGGCATGTCGACAGCCCTTCAACATTAGGGCTCGGTCCAAGGGATTGAGAGACATTAAGGCTTCTGTTTGTGTCGTTGTATGCTTTGGAAAGAGCTTGATCATTGTGAACGAAGACACAGCCTACTGGAATTTCATTCGCTATGATGGCGAGAGCTGCTTGTTCAAGAGCAATTGTCATAAAGTATTCATCCGTATTGAATGAATGCATAGTTGAAAGAAGAAGAAGAAGAAGAAGAAGGATACTGGAGAGAATGAGACTTGAAGAGACAGATGCGAAAAGAGTGGAACGGAGAAACCTCAAATTCCATTCTCTGCTCAGGAATTTCCCAATTAAAAAACTGAACCACAGCTTAATACATTGATCCTTGTAAAAGAACATCATACAATGTTGTTCCTATACTTTCAAACGTCGAATTCCACCATCTGTTGCGTTATATACAACATCCATAAGAGACCAGAACACTACATAGACAAATCATCAAACAAATTTTTAAATGCAAACTACTAGAATTTAAATATCAAAGCCATCACGAATATTAGACTTGGTCAGTTAGAGAAATGAAGGCGAGCCAACCTCAAAATCTCCTTTTGTTCTTTGTTTTCTTTCCTAATTGCGCGCTTGCTTTCCTATTAAACAGTCATTTCTGGATTTTCCTGCGAAGATGCGATCGCCAATGAGCTACTGGAGGAGCGAGGAAGCCGATAATATATCGTGTAGCGATGACGGTGACCCGACAGCAAATACTGAGAAATTCGAATTACTGGGTCCCCCAAAATCCAAACTAAATCATTGCAGTCGCCGCCGCGTTATCCTGATTATCACTGCAATGCTCTTTCTCTTGTTGCTCTTTGTGCTCTTTTCATTCTTTGGGAATGCACGCGCTTCCACAGGAAAGAAGAATGTTATTCTCATGATCTCGGACGGAATGGGCCCTGCTTCTCTCACACTCGCAAGATCATATCAGCAATATATAAAGAAACTTCCCATTGGTCATGATCTTCTCATTGATCCTTTTCTCGTCGGATCGAGTCGGACTCGATCCAGCGATAGTCTAGTCACTGACTCGGCTGCAGGAGCTACCGCGTTCAGCTGTGCTATGAAGAGTTATAACGGCGCTATTGCGATAGACCCGGAAAAACTGGCTTGCGGCACTTTGCTTGAGGCAGCAAAGAAATTGGGATATATGACTGGCTTGGTAGTAACTAGTAGAATTACCCATGCGACGCCTGCAAGTAAAGATCCTACAGTAGCATCTGTGTTAATTGTATTCAGGCTTCAATTCACATGTTGTTCATAGGGATCTTGAAGATGATATTGCATACCAACAGGTCGGTGGATTACCTCTCCAAAGAACTACTGATCTCATGTTTGGGGGTAATAAAGTCGTTTTGGATATGCTAAGTTACATCTAGGCGGGCTATGTCACTTTTTGCCTCAAAACTCCAATGGCTCATGTCGTCTAGACGATATTGATGTCATAGCCAAAGCAAAGGAGAACGAATTCAGCCTTATTACCAGTTTGAGCGAATTTGAAGCGCTCAAGGATGGTCTTGAAGTTAAATTTCCTCTCCTTGGTCTATTTGCTTCAGATGTATACTACTATGAAGATGCGATACTTACAGGCAGCACATGTCTTTTGAGATTGATCGAAATGTCACTGAGCAACCCTCCTTGCTCGATATGAGTAGTACGGCCTTGAACGCACTTCTCAAGGCTACTGAAGATAGCGAACAAGGGTTATTCTTGATGATCGAAGGGTAATTCCTGCCTCTCCATAAAGGGTGGTCTCATTCAAACAGCTCTCGGATTGATATGGCTTCGCACAATAATGATCCAGTAAGCCATGTTCGCGATGTTCTCATGTACGACCAAGTCTTCTCGTTGGCACAAAACTTTATCAATAAGAATGGCGGTGTCTTGCTTTCCACGTCTGATCATGAAACTGGGGGGTTAAGCGTCGCTCGACAAGTCACCGAAACATATCCGGAATACCTATGGCATCCTGAAGGTGGACAGATCTCCAATTCTTTACTGAATAATGTAGTTCTCGCAAACGCAACATTTTCAACTGAACTCCTTGGCCTGCAAATCTTGTCCTTTCCTAATGATCAAGACATCCAATCTTTTATTGCCAACAATATCATAAAAAAGAGTCTCGGAATTCTCGACGCAACTGAAGATGAAATCAACGCTGTTGTCAAAGTCCGCAACAACTCGTTATCTTCGACTTACCTTTTAAGCGATATCGTCTCTCGAAGAGCACAATTAGGAGTATGTCTATGAACACCTAGTTTCACACTAAGCAAAATAGTGGAGCACTCATGGTCACTCTGCCGTTGACGTTAATGTCTATGCATACTCACCAACGGAGAAACTTCCACAAGGAAACATGGAGAACACGTACATTGGCAAATACATTGTCGATTACCTTGGCCTCGATCTTCCTTCTATAACTAAAGAACTGAATAAAGAGTACCATTCTTAAGTACGATGTTATTGACAAAGTAGGGGTAATTCATTTTTTCAAACCAGCTTTGACTTTTCGACGGTCAGAAATGATCATAATCATGATTTCACAAACCTAGAGTCTTATCATGGTATTCATTAGGCGTGGGCGGAGTTCCGGAGTACAGCATTTTCAGCGTAGGGGGTGGCATTGACTAGATATGCAGGATACCATTCAGTCTTTCTGGATACATCATTCAGTCTTTCTCAATATTATTGGCGCAAGAACATAATCTTGATTTCGTGTGTCATATGATGGTGTGTCCTGGGTATCTAATGCTGCCAGACCTCACCCCAGTGGACAGATCGATATCTGTTGTATTCCTTTTTGTGTCCTGCACTTTGTGATGTACAAGCGCTTCGCCGTTATCGATACAGATCAGCCAGGGCGTTTGCCTCTGCCGCATTCTGTGATGGAGATCTTTGTAACCATTACTAGCTGTCCACACAAATAAATCCCCCGAATACATTGAATCTATAGCGTGGGACTGTAGTGATCCTTGTTGGAACATGGTTTAGAGACAAGTGCCATTGTTTGTGCTGACACTTGATCTAATTGTCAATGCGACCTAATCGTCGAACCATCCACGCTCCCGCTACGTCAACTCTGTAAAACCCCAGATTCACTCATACGCGCTGTGATGAACATTTCTGACCTGTTAAATTATGATCATTTTCCTCCAATCAAAATTCTCCACCCGAGACAATCTACCCCACAAACCCCTGCATTAACAAGATTGTTGAGTAACGGTAGTCCGAGGAAATATACATCGGATGCATCCTCTATAAGCTCAACAACAAGTAGTTATAAACGCAAATGCACAGATCATGTTCCGGAGGACAGAAATGACAAGCGCGCCCGGGGATCCGATAGCCCAGAGTCGGAACTTGCTGTTCAAAATGACATTGAGCACCTCGATATAGATGGTCTGTCTCACTTGTTCTTTTTATTTATAGTCAAGGTCTTCAATTTTATCCTGGACAAAGAGTTGAGGCGATAAAGCCGTTTACTAATGGCACTTGGTTTGAATTTTCAAATCAAGACCTCTGAATAATGAATCGAAGGCATGTTGCTCGGATCGTAGAAGCTTGCTCTTCATTTCCAGTGTCATATTTTGATCAACCACCAACTGATACATCTCTAATATTTGTACACTTTGAAGGGTTTCCTTCACAAGCCGGCAGATGGGTATCAAAAAGCGTAATTCGTGCTGTTTCTAAAGATACAACTCATCTTCGCTTTGGTCCACGTGGAAAGGACAGTGAACTTGGCTGGGCTGATTACATGCACTTCTCCCGAGAGTTTGTAACTAGCAAACGGACCGGGATTACTTGGAGTGGAGAGAATCACAGCTGTCCGTGCATTAAACATGATGTTAGAGTTCAAATTGGCGTTAGCAAGCATCCTGAACGGAGAGAACGATTAGAATTCATCCTAGGGGGATTTCAACGGAATAAGTATGGCTTATGGAAGTTTTCGAGCTAACTTAGTCGAGTTTTCTTCGATATGTTCATCGAATTCCACAGCGTAAAGCCGCAGCTTCCGAGCTTGCTTTAGCACATTCTCACAGACATATTTTCAACTACCATACTAAACCAAATCATTTTCCAACTCCTCCCTCCTCTTATTACAATGAAGAAGTACACTTTCTCGCTAACGTGTCTACTTCTATACAAAAATGCATAGATATTTCACAGAAATCATCTAGGGTCGTTCAGGCGAATCTTGATCAAGACGCATGGCCACCTGAAAGGCTACACAAGATGGGTTGTGGAGAGATGGGGATTGGTTTGCAGACACTCATTTCAGAAAACTGACCAGGATAGCCTACGATACGACTTTTGACCCTGAAGGGTCTCCTGCAGAAGCTCGTTTAGCAGTGGGAAGCCTGTTGAACTTGCTTGATTCAGTTTTGACCAATTGGTACAATATTGCTATTATTTCAGGTTCTGAAAACCAGCGTGCAAAATGGATTTGCAATTATCAGACCTCCGGGACATCACGCTGAGCCAGAAAAGGCAATGTAATATTCAATCTCCAAATCACTTCTGAAAGCCTTAGGGGTTTCTGCATTTACAATAATATTTCAATAGCCGCTCGCTATGCTCTTCAAAAGTACGATACGGTGCAAAAGGTTTTAATTATTGATTTTGATATCCAGTAAGCACTGAACTTCCAGGGTCTCTTTAACGTTACTAGTCATGGAAACGGAACCGAGTTGGTGTTTTATGATGATCCAAATGTCCTCTATATCTCCATTCACCGATGGGACGATGGCAATTACTGTATGTTTCATCACTGAGGCATTCTAACGAGTAGATCCAACTACTGGTGATATAGAACGAGTTGGAGAGGGTGTTGGTTTGGGAAGGAACGTGAATATCGGATTTTCAAAGCAAGCTAGTCGACCTAGTAAGTTCCATTTAATGAGCTGTCAGTGACTGTCAAGATGATAAGATCGGTGATCCAGAATATGTCTCTGCTTTTTTTCATTTGATCTTACCTATCGCAAGGCAATTTGAACCAGACTTAGTTAACCTCGTTATCTAAACCCCAAACACTGACTGCAAAGGTCCTCGTGTCTGCGGGATTTGATGCCGCAGAAGGTCATCCGGAGATTCTTGGAGGTTATCACGTCACGCCAACTGGTTTCGCGCTTATTACGTCATTGATCAAATCAGTGTCACCGAAACTTCTATATGTTCTTGAAGGCGGATATGAATTAACTCCGCTTACTAATTGTGCCACCGCTTGCCTCGGACAATTAATTGGCCATTCAGAAGTCGTTTTTGAAGGAAGTTTTGATAAGAATGTTCCGAATGAAAGTGCCAGGAACTCTCTGAGTCGGTGCCGACAAGTACAGGCCAAGTACTGGAAACTGGATGCTGAAGTCGCTTGGGACCTTCCTAAGAACTGGAGACGCAAAAGAGGAGCTGGATTTACGGCACAAGCGGACTCGAGGAGACGACGCAGACTGAGCACAGAGGGTTATTGATCTGTAAAGGGTTTCTTTGGAGGAGTTTAAATTATATCTGGAGTTATGCATATAAACATTAAGCAATTATTGGATTATTAGTCCCTGCACTTTTAGAGGTGGATCAAATTATCCAGGCAATTCGGGTAGAACGCGAACACGACGCCACTATTTACAGATGTGCCTCCTTGCTGGATGTTTATATGGCAGAGCAGTGGTTGCTTACATCCTTCACCTCTTTGGAGTTATACAATGCTGCGTTGTACCTGTCTATGCATTGCCTCTCTTTTTTTTACCCTGCCATTGACGGTCGCTCTCACTATTGATCCTTCCTCACAAAGTCTCTTCCGCCCTAAACAATTCATTGATAAACGTAGGCTCGCTCACTTCTGCTGCTGGACAAGCAGCAGCTGCTGTGCGTGCTCTATATACGGGCGATCACCCAGGCCAGGTACCCGGATTATTTCCTTCTCCTACATTCTGGTGGGAAGCAGGTGCTGCTATGAATGTGTGGCGGCCTCCAGATCAACGAGAACTGACCCTCCTAGGCCCTTATCGATTATCGCGTATACACTAACGATACTCAATATGATGCATTAGTGATGCAAGCAATGATGTACCAAGTTGGAGCTAATAACGATTACTTGCCGGCAAATCAAACATTCACAGCTGGAAATGACGATCAAGGCTTCTGGGGCCTCGCAGCAATGAGCGCAGCGGAAACAGGGTTTCCTAATCCACCTAAAGGTTCCCCTCAATGGATTTCCTTGGTTGAAACTATGTTTAACGAAATGACTTCAAGGTGGGATACCACCAACTGTAAAGGCGGTCTTCGTTGGCAGATCTCTATGTTTAATTCTGGTTACAATTACAAAAACTCAATCTCCAATGGGGTTATGTTTCAAATGGCTGCGAGATTGGCATATTACACCGGAAACTCAACCTATTCCGACTGGGCCGACAAAATCTATAGTTGGATGGGGGAAATTCAATTTATGGACGCTCAATGGAACATCTACGACGGCGCTACTACTCCGGATTGTACACATTTCGATCGTATACAGTGGACTTATAATAATGGTATGCTTTTAGGCGGGGCAGCCTACATGTATAATATCGTGAGGTTCCATCAAACCCTAACCTAATCGACAGACCAAAGGATCTTCACGTTGGCAAGGAGAAGTTACCGGTCTACTTGATTCTGCGATAGCTTTGTTCTTCAAAAATGGAACAATAATCTACGAACCAGCTTGTGAGCCCATCAAAACCTGCGATGACGACCAAGTCAGTTTCAAGGGGTACTTAGCACGAAATATGGGGTACATTACCAAACTCATTCCCTCAACAGCCGCTCGGATCTTCCCAGTACTAGCAAGTAGTGTGATTGCCGGTGCGAATAGCTGTCAAGGCACAGGAGCAGGAATGAAATGTGGTATGGACTGGACCAATGGAGCCTTCGACGGGAAATCAGGACTTGGCGAGCAACTGGCGATTTTGGAAACAATACAGTCGATGTTGGTACGGTACTCGCCTAGCCCATTAACCACGACGACTGGAGGAACGAGTGTTGGAGGTAGTATCAATATCGTTCAAGTAACTTCGGATCCATCATTATCCATTCTAAAGCCACCTACTACAAGCGATAAAGTTGGTTCAAGTATTGTGACCATCCTCACTGCTGCAGGATTTATGTGTATGTCTCTTTTAGATGATCCATCGGCTTATTTAACAGGGACGACAGCGTTTATGATGATCTAGGCTTTTTCGGTTTTTGTATTTATATCCCTAGACTGTGGTTTGCCTTGCATGTAGTTGAAGCAGTCCTGTACAGTAATCAAGTATTCTAGCATTCTTTGCCCAGGATTTTCTTTCAACTGTGAACAAACAAATTCGCTCCTTTTAAGTAGGAAGGAACTAGCTATCAATACAAACTTGGGGATCCGGATCTTAGGACTATCTGTACACAGTACGAAAACAAAAGAGCTGGATCAAATTGATATTTTTGCATTTATAGATTGAATAAAGTTAGGATAAGATGATTCCTTGTGTTCATACAAAGTGATTTTACTATTAATTGCGTTTCTGGGTTTGTTTTAGCCGTCTGCCAGCAGCTCTTTCAGCATCTCTGGCAACTCGTCCCCCGTCCAAAATTTTCTCATCAGCATCCTTTTCACCTGAAATTTACTCCTGTTCAACAACTGGAAACCAACATATCTCAATAGTCCGAGCCATCCAGGCTTACTCTTCGAATTCGTCAAAATTGAAACCAGCAACCAGCACATTGAACCCGACGACAAAAGCATAAAGGAAAGCTAAAAGACGACCAAGAATTAAGAATGACCAGATGATTTAAAATTCCATTCGTACAGAATAGTAAAGCCAATAAGATGGGGATGGTCATGCTTTGCAAGAATACGAGTCATCTTTTGAAAACCTTCTGGAGATCGGCCATTGACCAACTGCAGTCCTAATCCCACATGTGGGCTATCGTCGATCTTCTGTCATGCTGGATCATCTTCAAAGGAGGAGAAATCGTAAGAACGCGACTTTCATCACTACTTTCTTGAGCCTGCCGGGTTGCAATGGACCGAACTAAAAACATTTACTACATGATACATTGTGAATCTTTAGGCTTCAAAATTAGATTATGCCACCGCATTGATACGTCATTTGCAGAACGCTATTTTACATTCCAAGAGTTCGGTACAAATCCTTTTAGGCGAAAGCAAAATCAACTAATTTCGTCTCTCAATCAGTTTGCGACGACAGAGCAAGCCTCGAATTTTAGAGTAGTGATAAGGTAATTACAAAACAAATCAGGGTTTGATCAAAGGACCTGAAAACACAACAAACACAACCTAGTTATTCCTTCGCAATGACTTTCGCCATATAATTTTTCATCTTGTAAAGGAACTCGGCAGGTTGTTCTATTTCTTCGCTCGCAAATGAAAAGCCTAGTAGAAAATCTGGCATGATGTTCATAATCACAGGACAGAAGATGATATTTGCATCCAATCCAAGAGTGTCAAACTTTGAGTCTTCAATCGACATGGAGTGATGTTCGATAATGGGAATGCATGGAATTTTCCAACTTGAGAGTATCCTTCTTAGTTGATGGTCAATAGCCCTAAGGGTATCGCGTGAACAGAATTTCTCCTTACTTATAACGAGTGTGAGTCCAGTTTTGATACTCATCCTGACTAGGAATATTGGCTGATGTTGGGTCTCTACTTTGGGTACCCAAAAAAAGAGTATGATTTCCGGGGGCGTTTTGCAAGTGTTTTGGTTCCAGAGAAAATCCGAAGATTTGAAATAATTTTCAGAACCATTTTCCTGATAGTTGCGATTTCCAAAGGCGAGTTCACTTGCATCGAGGAAAAGAATTGTTGTCTTGACCTGCGCTGAACTATGAGCATACTGAATCCTCACGAAGCGATCGAAAATCTCTGCAGGAATTTCAGCTTGAGGGTTTGATAATGTTGAATATAGCGTTCTAAATTGCTGTGGAATGAGGGATGCGTTCGGGATTTTGATCTTGGGTAGGTCCATCGGGTCTATAATATCCTTCAGTTCTTTCTTTGAGTCACCATATAGCGTCTTGACATTCGCTTCCGGAGATGTCTGGTCGAAGAATGCCACAGAGCTTTGCATTGTCTTTCTCGAGAGTTTAATAGCCTCCGGTTTTTTTATTGACTTGACATAAGATGCTAAAAACTCATCCAAATTAGTATTATCTTTACTCTTTTTCGGTTTATTAGTATTCTTTTGCTTTTGGGGTGTTTTGGGTTTCTCGTGACTATTACTCTTGGAAATGGGAACAGAAGCTGGCTTAACCAAAGAATTCCCTGGTCTCTCGACATTATTTCTTTGATCCAAGTGATAATTGACCGCATTGACATTCGCTTCCGTAGATGTTTGACTGGATGATATCAAAGAGCTTTGCAATTTTGGCTTTGACGACACTGAAGACGACAATTTGTGTGTAGATTCTTGAACTCCACCTTTGTCATTTTTGCTCGATTCGCGTGTAATTATTTGAGCCGTTGACATATACCCAGACAGGGAAGAGGTGTCAGATTGTTTCTTGTTGTTTCTGGATACGTCTGAAGCATCGGCATTTGAAGGCGTCTTGGATTGTGGGACATCCATGGTAACTTCTTTCTTGGGCACATTTTTGGAATAAATTTGATCATGATCATCCTTCATTGCAAAGGTGACTTTCTTGACTTTCTTGGGCACATTTTGCAGATAGATTTGATCGTGATCGTCCTTGTGATGGTAATAATTTTCTGCGGAATTCGAAATACTTCTAGAAGAAAGCCTTTCAGCAATATGTCCACTACTCATATTGCCGTTGTCATTCGTCCAAGATTTTGAGTAAGGGTCGACTTTAACATGAGTGACGACTTGCGGAAGCGGATTCGTTAATTCCTTTTTATTAGAACCGCCCTTCCGATTGGAACTCTTCGTTGGATATTTCGGGGGGCTAGGTAGTATTCCACTCGACTGGAGATTGACATCAGCATTGTTGCCATTCATACTAACAAGTTTAGATGATTTTTGCTCTTCTATTTTAACATTATTCCTTGGAGGATTTGCAATCGACGAGGAGTAACTTTTTCTTGAACCCTTCACAGGATGTTTAGCAGAGGGCCCTTTTTTACGATTATCGAAATTTTTATTCTTTGTCACCAGTTTTGTTTCAGACGGTGTTAAAGGTTCCGTTTTATACGTGATGATTACTGGGACATCCTTGTCATCGGATAATATATCCGAATCATCAGAACTGAAACCAACATGTTTGGAAATGATTGATTTTGCATGGGATTCTATGGTTGAGGACACTTCAGATGGATTTCTGGTTGAGAACGATTCAGTCAGATCTTTAGTTGGATACCGATGTGTATCAGATTTCAACCTTTAATGTGAGTTTTCAAGTATTATAGGTACACATACGAAAATTGTCCAAAGTACGAAAAGCGCCAAAAGTTATATATGTGAAATTGTCTATCTTCAGTTGTAAAATGTCTGGGTATTTCGGAAAGTAGCAAGCAGTGTGAGAGAGCGAACCACAAATCTGATTCCTGAACATTGTACTCCCTTGACAGATGAAAGTCCCTTGACGACTGAAAAGCACTACAACCATCTACGCGTTTGTAAATCTTTCAGGGTTGCGTGGTTCTTACGTCTATCAAGACAAGCTTGAGCACAAGAATCATGATCATAAGAGTCCTGAATTTCGAACAATC